>CM020184.1:26869417-26986069 GCA_009805545.1 Oryza longistaminata | reverse complement strand
CGGAGTATGTGTCTTTATTTACAATGAAAACATAATGATTTTCATGCCCCAAAAATGCCTTATTTAATTAGTAGATCAATTATACCAATACGCATATCTCCGAAAAATATATATTATACTTTCCCTCTGGGTTTTTTACTAGATTTAAAGCTTATAATTTTAGACGCACGTTTCACCATGTGTCTTATTAAAAAACTTACATAATTATTTTTTTTAATTTGTTTATCATCATGTATGTACTTTCAAATTATAACTTATACTTTTATATTTTTTACATATTTATTAGTAAAAAATCTTGAATTAACACAAATTATCAAACAATATTTAAAAGTTACCATCTCGGTCGTCAAACTTTTAGAAACCGGAAACCGATTAATGAGTAATCTTTAAGGGTATAAATAGTTAAAGAAGTCTACGTTAGAACCTCATTTTCTTTTTCGACCGAACTCATCTTCAAATTAATAAAGGTTGACATATCTCAAATTGACATATTTTATTTTAAGCTAGTTGTCTTTTTGAACTTTTTGTACATAGCAATGCCAATTAATGCTAATATTCGTCTGCTACTTACAATTTAAGGTGACTGTCTCCACTAAGCACACCATCTAGTCTACTTATAATGCATGTGTGTTTGACCTAATGACAAGGATCGATGGGATGCATGTAGCTAGTCAGCCAAATATGACCAATTAATTAAGGAACGTTTTCGTTGGAGCTAGCTATATTTGTACCCTTCTTCTTAATTATTAGCAGATGTAGTATAGACAAACATGCATGCATCTATATATGTAGTAGCTGATAATAAGACATGCATATGGTTTTCAAACTGTTGGGTTTTGGTAACAATCAACTATTAGTTGACTAATGTTTTACTACCGGTAACCGTGACGTAACGAACAGTACATGCATGCTTAATGGGTAAGCTTCAAAATTAAATAAACTTACTGTGTGGGGTCTCGCAAACCACCTTAATTAGTTGATGTGGTTGTGAATTTTCTATATCTATCAGCGGTGTCAAATCCTGCAATATACCCAACTTAATACATATATATTTGATGCACATTCACTGAGAATTAAAGGTTGACACAGATTATCACACTTTAGTTGTGTGGTTAATTTATGCCACGAGATGAATGTAAATTAAAGTACGCTATGAAAAAAGGATTAGATTAATTGTTGCATGCTCGGGTGTGTATAGTATTTTGTCTTTAATGTAATTTGCACAAGGAAAAAGCTTAGCTATAGTACTATCTCTGTTTTTAAATAAGATGATGTTCCTTAAAATGTGGGCAGTCAAACATTCGAAACTTTAGATGATTAATTAATATAAATAATGGAGTTATAGTATTGCTGTTGGTTCATCCATAAATTAGTTTTTATCCTCTCCTAACTTAGCTTTAGATTAATAATCGAGTGCCATGCCCTTCCACCAAAATGAAAAAAAAAAGAAAGAAAGAAAGAATCAAGTGCTCAAAATTGGCATGTTCTTCTCTGCAAAACTAAGCTAATCATTCTTACTACTTAGTACTCTACATAGCTATATATTCAGTATATGAATAATTGCTAGTAGAATGTAACAAACCTGCAACAAACTTGGTGATTTCGTATACTAAAATTATAGTTCGCAGGTATGCAGTGCGTAATGAGCACGTTTGTTTTTAAGCGTGTGTAAGTATGCATGGGCATGTGCTTAAATTGTAAGCAGTAAAACATGTGCTTATCAATCAAGCCAAAAACCAAGCAGGAATCTGACCCTAGTAGGGTCTATAATGCTTAATATGCACTAGTGTGTGGCCCAGGTATAAGTATAAGTAATTCAACCCCCCCACTAACCTAAGATTCTGTCTTAATTATACATATATTCCTGTCACTACTTGTAAGCTAGCACTACTGAACAGACTGACAGACATTGAATCACATTAACACAGATCGATTCACACTCTGCAAATTTACTCCATTCTCACTGTCGCAGAGAGATTGATTCGGAATCACCGGATCGAGGGATTGTGTCATTTTGACTATTTCTATATTTCAATATACTCCCTCCGTATTTAATTTTAATTATGACGCTGTTGACTTTTTGATAAACTTTAACCTTTCGTCTTATTCAAAAAATATTATGTAAATTATCATTTATTTATTGTGGGACGATTTATCATCAAAATGTTCTTTAAAGTTGACTAAGATTTTTATATTTACATAAAAAATTTGAATAAGGACAAATGGTCAAACGTTGATTAAAAAGTCAACGTCGTCATACATTAAAATACGGAGGGAGTACTAATTATTACGACGACGAAAGAACAGTAGTGCTAGTACTTGTGCGTCATCGATTAAGGGTTTAGAATTTATAAATTAACCATTTGGAGTTTAATTGAACTGAAGATTAAATGCATGCCGTGGAGGAATGCATGGTCCAGAATTTTCTTCAACTGTGGAGTGCTTATTATTTATACATCTGGGTTAATCTGATCTTAGCCGTCACTCATACAATTGGATATTCAAATTCCAGTGTGCACTAAGTTGATACGCCTATACTTTGTTGCAGATATGTGGATGAATACATATTATACATTATAGAAATGGTAAATTATATATGTTTAAATGATGTGGGAAGATAAATGCTTTTACATGTTTGCATAATTGAGTTTCTAAAATACAACAAAATTGTAAAAATGATATATCATGTTTGTTATGATATTTAAAATACTCTAGATAATAATTTACAGGATAGGTAATAATTACTAGTGAAGTTTTAGAAGTTAGTGAACAAAATATGATGAGATGAATAAGATGCGGCGTGCATTGTAGCTTAGATGCCTAGCTACCTCGACTTCTCTAATTAATTCTAGCAAATCTAGAACTAATTACTTCTTCCGTTCTAAAATATACTATTAATTTTTAGCTAAGAATCAGGATATGAACTTATCCAGATTTATAGCTTAAAGTTGTTATATTACTGACATGAAGGAGGATGCGGTAGTTAATTTCGACTACCACGTATATATAAGAGATAAATAATACCCATCCATATGATTCAAAGAGATATCTAATAAAACTATATTGAATATTTCTTTCATATACTATACATGCAGGCATGAACTGTAATTAATGACATTAATGCTCAGGATCAAACAGAAGTTAACTATGTTGGAGAGCTAGCAATATTTGCTGGCAGCTGCTACATCTCTCTCACACACTGATGATGCTTGCATAGACATTGCACTGTTTGCCAGTACACAGTACAGACACTTAATTACACAAACATGTCCAATTAACTCTTGTGGTAGCGATATATATATTACTTCCATGTCCTAACAAAAATCTTAATTCTAATAATTATATCTGCATATCCAAAATACCTCTCTCTGTCCCTATGTATCTGGATATAGCTCCAAATACATAGTTAGAAGTTGGCTTTTTTAGGACGGAAGGAAATACGTCTATAGGATTATTATTATTATTATTATTATTATTATTATTATTGGCTGGAAAGAGTACGTAAATAATTAATACAGTTAGAGGATGGATGCATGGACAGATTCACCGGGCCAAACAGCTTCCTCGTACTCCCATCAATAGTACTGTACATGCACTATTGATCCATCGATCGACCGATCTCATGCAACACTGAAACATTAATCGATCGTAGTACTAGCTCTGTTGCTCTTCACAATTTCTTCCATATATCGACGACGAGGCAGTTTGCTGCAATATGGCTAATTAAGCTGGGAGCATGATCATGATCCTGCAGCATTATTATTGCAGGACGGACAAGGTAGAGCAGCAGGCAACGGGCAGTATATATATAGTGGTTTTAGCAGAAGATCACTGTTGCGTCAGGTGGTGTCGCCATATGCAGAATGTACAGCAGATCATGCATGGACGATATGCTCACATCCAGGGGCGGACCCAGAAATGGGCCAAGGCCCGGGCCGCCCCATGGGAATTTTGGTCCAACACAAAGTTTACATTGGTGAAAGAGGCCAAAATAGACTTATTCCTTGTAAAAAATACATATATCTCATTGCGGCCTTTCATCCTAGGCCCTGGGCCGTGGACCAGGCTTGCCAGGACCTGGGTCCGCCCCTGCTCACATCAGATGTTGTCGGAAAGCATTGCAGAAATGACTTTATATATAGCTATATACTCCCTCCGTCCAAAAAAAAAAAGACAAACCCTGATTTCCGTGTCCAACGTTTTGACCGTCCGTTCTTATTTTGAAAAAATAATAAAAAAAATTAAAAAAGACAAGTCACGCATAAAATTATTAATCATGTACTTTATCATCTAACAACGATAAAAAATATGAATTATAAAAAAAAATTAATTAAGATGGACAGTCAAAGTTGGACACGGAAACCCAGTGTTTGCCTTTTTTGGGACGGAGAGAGTAGTTGCTATATATGCTCTCTAGCTCTGTTTTGGGAGATCTAGCAAAACGATTAAAACTGGAGATTCGTTGAGAGAAGAACGAACTGATCACATAGGAGACACCAAAGCGTTAGTTAAGGATCCAACTATAAAGAAATTTTACTGTTACCGCAGAAAGTATATTTTAAGGTATCTAAATTCCAGCTTTTTCCATTTTCATCCATATTAACATTGTCTAACTTCTAAGACCCGGGTTTCCTTTAATGAACCATGCATGTCAACAAAAAAAAGCAGGAAAACTACCCATTGCCTTTTTTTTATGTTTTATTGAAAAATAACTGTTAGTTAATCATGATTCAATATTTGTCGGTGTGCAGTGTCAGTGTGTCACAATGTGCTTCCATCTCTAGTGTTTAACTGAAAATTAAACCATGAGAGAGACGCTATAACAGTGGTGCGTCTGATCTGGAATCAAATCAAAATAATTTGAAAGGGTTTCAATCTTCCACCGTTGGAGACAGAGATTCAGAGAAGCGCAACCTCTCGTAACTAAAGAGTGGCACGTCATTAATTTCAAAATATAAGGCATATTAAACTAACAATCTGGATGACATTTAGAGAAGCGCGCAACCTCGATCTGGTAACAAAAGAGCGACACTGGCACGTACGTGTCATTAAAATATTTTTAGCCTATTTAAATCTAGATAATATTTAGAGGAACCGTAGCCCCTGGCAACCAAAGCAGTTGGCATTGTTATTAAATACTTTCATTCATCTCAAAATATAAGTATTTTTAACTATAAATTTCTCGATCATATTATAGGAAGCTACTTATAGTTATCTTGCTAACGATGAATTCGATGCAATTAAATAGTTGTTGTTATACATCTACTTAGTACTACTTAGTAAGTAATTTCTTATATATACTACTTTACTTTACCAATTATTCGGGTCTTACGCAAATTCATTTCATAACGAGAGAAAAAAATTGGGGACTGCTTGCTTTCCCAAAAGAAAGCAAAATTGACATATGTGGCTGGTAGATAAAGCCCCAAATACCGGCCCATTTCTGGTTCAGATGGGCCTAATTCCAGCCAGGCTCCCATAGGATGGCCTAATAAGCTAAAGAAAAAGCCAAATTTTTAAATTTTCAAGCTTAATTTTGATATTGATTTTTGAGATATTTTCAACGTAAGTTTCTTTTTCAACATTTGGCTTTTAAGTCACAAAGAACACATTTATAAAAAGTTTTTACCCATAAAATTTATTTTTATTTCCTAATAAGCCGTTTGGCTTATTAGGAAATAAACCAAACGTTGGGACCGGTTACATAGGCCAGGAATTTGTACCTAGATGAGCTGGGACTGAAGGCCCAAAGAACAAGGTCGTAATTCGTAAATGTGATCCAAGAACTTGGAATAATTAGCGCCTCATTTCGATAGCCCAAATCCGGCAATCCATGCCGTGTTGGTCTAGAATTTGAGCTTCATGATTGCAGTTTTACTATTTTAATTTCTTGTTCATTTCAAAAATAAACTTCTTGTTGGGATAATCCATTAATTTAGTATTGGGAAATGTAGCAATTTTTAGTTATTTAGCCGATTTAATTTTTTAGTAATATAAGGCGTAACTATCTCTAACGCAAAAAAAAAAAATTATTATCATCACATCTAATCATGCTAATAAAATACAATACATGCATATAATAAAATTAGAGATATTAAGAATGAAGTTTAAAAAAAGAAAAAAAAAGGAGGAAGATGCTAATTAATTGTATATATGCATGTGTGTCTTAGGCCACAACCAATAGGAGTTTTTTCCCATTAATAGGATGCCATGTCAGTATTTTTAATAGATGTGTAGAAATTAATGAAGTGGAAGATAAATAAGCCACATCTAGATGAATTCATGCATATGTTGTCTATAATTCTTTTATTGAGTATCCATACCACTGCAAAATATATTGATTCAGATAAATATATATTACTATAATTCTTTTTGAGTATCCATACCATTCAAAAATCAACATTAAATAGAAACCATGCTATCACCGTCACTTTTTTCATCTTCTCCCCCACCTGCACGTGGGATCTACCAGTCAAATCATCTTCTTCCTTTCACGAGCAGCTGCCAACCAATCTTGGGGCGAGGCGACACACGAGCTCAGCGGTCGCGGACGCCATGGCAGACCTCTCATCGCCGTTCTCGACGAGCACGGATGGGAGCATATGAGGCTTACCCTTGCAGAGCGCGAGAGCGGGAGTGAGGGAGGGAGCAACGACCACGAGCACCTCATCTCCATTGTCGTCCTGCGCGCGGCTGCCACCCCTCGCCATCATCATAGGAGGGGTAGCGGAGCGGCACCTCTCACCATCGTCGTCCGCATCTCGGGGCCTGCCGTACGTTCGCCGTCCTCGAGCGCACGGTGTGGGAGGATGAGCGGCCCATCTTCGCCGAGTGCGAGCAGTCCTTCCGCGCGTCGGTGGCGGCGCTGTTAGGCACGCAACCGTTCGTGGCAAGGCGGCGTCACCGAGCACACGGTGAGCATGCGGCCAGCGCGGCGAGGGCGGCGTTGTGCGGATCAGGAGGGGCGGAGGACGAGGGCGCATTTAGCGACATCGCCAAGCACGCGCCGCGACCGGCGCGCGGCCGAGGCAGCACTATGGAGGACCAAGAATGCTGTGGATGGAGCATGAGGACGTAACCGAGCATGCAACTGGGGCGGAGCAACGGCCAAGCTGCTCGGAGGTTCTGGCGTCGTGCTGATGGGCGAGCTAGCACGGCGTCGTCATTGCGGGCTCGACCAACACTCCTGCTTCATTGACGGCCTCGTCACCATCCCGCCGCTCGCGCTGCTACCGCCGCCATCTCAATGCAAGATGGGAGAGAGAAAGAAGAAGATGAAGAAGGAAGAGATGAATGGAAAACATAACAGCATGGCACGGTCCCTATTTTGTAAAATTTCAGCGACACGGCTACAAATAGACGGAATCGTAATGGATTTATCTGAATCGGTATATTTGCAGTGGCATGGATCCAATTAACGCTTGTTACTAACACAGTTTGTCTTACATGTAATACAATATGAAACAACAAAAATAAGAGCAATGGATTACATGAGTTATTTTAATCATCAATTAAATGTGTAAATGAATGTGTTGTTTCTTATGTTGGCATCACTGAAAACATAAAAATAATATCTCCCTCTCACTGGCAATAATTAACCTTATATATTAGTATGAAACATAGTAATATATACATAGTGCCAACAACATGAACGAGGCGTGCACACACACAACGCGTGTGCATCTTCTTCTCGCCGAATCTCAATGCATATCGAGCGCATGTGCAAGCGTACAGGTCAAAATTACCCACGGATCCAATGCATAGATCACGGTGCATCGCACCAGCAAACGCAGCGTTGCCTCCACCGTGGCATACCTCGCTCCCTGCATGCCGCACACGTACGTACGTGTGCCCGTGCGACACCTGCATTCGAAAACGCAGGTGCATTCTCCTCGTATGCGGCCGGCAAATTAAAGCCCTATTTAGTTCTCAAGAACAAATATTTTTACGCTGTCACATCGATAATATTTATACTATATAAAATATTAAATATAAAAAGACTAATTAAACAGATTACGTATAAATTCGAGACGAATTTTTAAAAGCCTAATTATACCATAATTTGAAATGTAATGCTAAAGTAACATTTTTAATGATGATTAATTAGGTTTAATAAATTCGTCTCGCAGTTTTCTAGCAATTGTGTAATTTTTGTTATTATACTACGTTTAATATTTAAATGTGTGTCCGTATATCTGATGTGACAACCAAACCAAAAAAAATTCCCCAACTAAATAAGGCCTAAGCTTGCAAGAGACTGTACGAGCACCTACCTAACATGGGGCTTATAGTTATTGCTTATTAATGCTTTCGTTTCATATTATATGTCATTTAATATTTATTTTAAAACTTGTTTAGTTTGAAAAAAAAATTATAGGAAAATTTAGCGACATGCCGATTTCTAAATTATCAAATTAGTTTCAATTCTAGCATTGAAACATATTTTAATAATATATTTATTTATTATTAAAAATATTATTATATTTTTTATAAATTTGATTAAAACTTAAAAAAAGTTTTAACTAGGAGAAAAGTACGAAATGGAGGGTGTATTATCCTGCTCTAATCTATCTATTGCTTTAGCTGAGTACACCTGTTCGTTTTCTACATAGTACATGTAGTACTACAATTGTTCCTAAATATATTGGATATGAAGTACTATAAAGTAAGGATATTCAAATTTGAGTAAGATAAATATTTAAATTTTACAAGACTACATACATCTTAATTTCAAAAACAGCGATTTAATACAATATATTACAAAATATAGTTTTTTTACTAAATTTGTTCCGAATCTGTAGATTTAAGGTGGAGTCAAAAACTAATGGTAAATAAGTTAACAGAAAACTACATATTTTTAAAATTTAGATCCAAACACTAATGTGAGTTACACGAGTACACTAGCTGTAGTTTTGAGTTAAATTTAAGGGTGAAAACGGAGCAGATTCAGAGCAAGTGCGGATAGTGTACAGATACGAATGCGGATGAGGATTGTTTCAGATATTAAAAATGGTGCGGAATCAGTTAAAAAACATATTAAATTTGTCGGATGTTACCGTGTATGCAATCAATATTTACATGTGTATGAAATGACTGACCCGGTCGTAACTTATATTACATGTGTTGACAATTTTAGATTATCCGGCAAACGGCCTATCAGATTTTAGAGATACCATATCCTCATCTGCATCCATATCCGTCAGATTTCTAAAAACCCATACCGTATACCTCTATTTCGAATGTATTTGGAGTGGGTCTATCCTATCTATCTCACCCCAGTTGAATTAGTTTAAATCTATAATTTTGCAATACTATATGTTAAACATGTACTTTATGATAATTTTGATGTTAAATTTTTATGATATAATTGCCAATTAAATCTATAGTTTTACATCAGTTTGGTCAAAATACTAGTACTTTGTGGAATTTATTAATACACTACATTATCAAGATATTTAATGAATACTCCCTTCGTATTTTAATGTATGACGCCGTTGACTTTTCGATCAACGTTTGACCATTCGTTTTATTCAAAATTTTTGTGCAAATATGAAAATATTTTATGTCATGCTAAAAAACAATTGATCACGAATCAAGTCACAATAAAATAAATGATAATTATATAATTTTTTTGAATAAGACGAAATGGTCAAATTTTAGAAAAAAGTCAACGGCGTATACATTAAAATATGGAGTAGTATAACCGTACAACCCTCCTGTTACGGCTTGGTCAGTCATTTCATACACCGTATAAGCAAAATTAAGGACCATTGGTAGCTCCTTCGGAACGGATTAACATCAACTCCACAAAATCCCCTAAAATTCTTTTGTTCCCATAATCCTCCTACTTAACTGTGATGCTACTTCATGTCCTGTATTTAATTAGGATTTAATTAGGATGGATCCTGCCATATGCATCTGCAAGAAGGAACGTAGTAGTACAATACAGTCTACATACACATTAACAAAAGAATAATATATATGTTGCTTAATCAGATGCAAATGCGTTTGCTTTCTTCAGGTGAAGACGTGAAAAATAATACAGTATAAGCCCCTTGATCCGCAACTGGCGGGGTCAACTCACCATTTGCACCCCTAATCACACACACTTTGCATCGCTTAATATGTAAATTTACTTCGCACATCTGTTCATGCATGCAGTGCTACTCTTCTCTCTCCAGCTGCTTGATTCTGCCATTTTCTTTATTTTATTTCTGCTCAAAAGTCATCACATGAAACTTGCTACAAAAACCTGTCTGCTTAATTACTTCTTATGCACAGGAGCTGACAAGTAGTAGTAGCTTTGCAAGAGGTTTATTAATTGCAGTATACTAGTACTGATTACTGAACACTAATTGACATTTGACACTTCATCAGCTAATGCATTCAGGCATAGGCAGCCTTAGGCTGCTAGCTCTAGGCAAATGCATTGGATGGTTATATAGATGGATCATGAGATCATCATGTTATCTGATGAGATGATCCATGCAACACCTGCTGCTTCGCATTAGGTTGTTGCTCACTTGCTTTCTTTTTTTCTAATCTACAGAGGATTACACCAAGTACCAGGGCAAGAACAGGGGAGGAAGGGGACTGAACTCTGAAACTCTGAACTTCTCAAGTTTCAGACACTGGGAGAAATAACAGAGGCCACTGCTTCTGCAAAATCAACTCCTGCAAAAGAAAAAAAAAGGTGTATAATTTAGGCTCATTAGATCTGTTGAGGTTGATTGATTATGCAACTGTGCAAATGTGCAAGCAACCAGTCATAAACCTAACCTAAAACTTGCATGGATGGATAGGATTGAGACAAAAAAATCAACTGGTATTAGTCAAAATGGAAGACAATGCGTAGCATTAGCAATGACTCTGATCAAGTAGAGGTTAGGATATCATTGTCAAACATTGACACGCAAGTACCATGATCTCATAGAGTAAGGACTATGTAGTTACAAAATGTACAAACTTTTAAAATTCTTTTTTCTATTTTTTGGGCGAGAAAGGTACATAATTTTCTGCCCAAATGCAGGACCAAGCTAAGACTAATCGACATGTCCTTTTCATTTGTAAATCACAGAAGCAACAGACTTAATTTCTTTTTTGTATATATACGTGGATTGATAACGGAGCTGACAAATCTGTCGCGTGAAAGCAAACAAAACTTAATTCAAGCATTTACTTTCCAAATTTGAAAATAAATTCGAGGCTTTGACGCCTTGGTTCACTTAGTGAATTTGTGATTGCAGATTTGAATAGTACTCCACTAATTGCCGGTTTTCATGCTCTCGTAATTGCAAAATTTATGGCTTAATTAAAATGGCATGCATCATTCCATCATGAATAGTTCATGAACATGATCAAGAATTAGTAATAAATCTTTAATCTCTGAATATTTCTGAATATTACCTTTGATGAGCAGAGCAGCAGCAATGGAGATCAATCGTTGAAGAGGATGGCGTCGGCGATGTCCATGAGCGGGGCGAGGCAATCCGGCGAGAACTTGCGCGCGAACATGTAGTCGTGGGTGGTGTTCTTCTTGGGGCGGCGGAGGTCGGCGACGAGCTCCGCCGACACCTCCGCCGCCGTGTACGTGTGCGGGTGGCCGTGCACGCTGCCGGCCCAGTTGACGTGCGTCAGCGTGTACCGCGCGACGCCGGCGGGGTCGGCCATGTCGAGCAGCGTCGGGAAGTAGTGCTCCTCCGGGTAGCACGCGTTCTGGTCCAGGCACGGCTGCCGGAACTTGCTCCAGAGGCGGCGCTCGCCGACGACGAGCGCCGCGTGGCGCCGCGCGAGCGTGAAGAACTGGGAGCCCACGCGGAACCGGTCGAACGGGACCTCCGGAAGCATGGCGCCCTCGCCGCGCGCCGCGTACCGCGACGCCATCTGCGGCTCGCCGTCGAGCACCTCGATGTAGCTCGGGAGGCGGCGTCGGCGGCCGCGCGCGCCGCGGCCGCGCGCGGGGGCGGGAACAGCGTCGCGTGGAGGTGGCGGAAGGAGTGGACGGGGACGCAGTGCTGCGACAGCAGCGCGAAGTAGGCGTTCGCGGCGTCGTCCACCAGCGCGGCGGCGAGCAGGCGGCGCCGCCGCGGCGATCAGCGTCGCGTCGGCGCGCTTCGTCGGCCCCGCCGCCACGAACCGCCCCTTGAACGACCTCGTCGGCGGCATCAGCAGCCGCGCCGCCGGGTCGGCGTGCACGTACACGTTCAGCCTCTCGCCATGCCCCTCGAAGAACCTCTCCCACAGCGGCGCGAACGTGAGCTCGGAGTTGGTGAGGAACAAGAACGCCACCTTAGGCTCCGCCACCGCCGCCCCCTCGCCGCCGTCCAGCGTCGCTCGCCGGAACAGCGCGAGATCACCATCCTCCCCACCTCCACCCATCCCATCACCCACCACAGGCGGCGACGGCGTCGCCGCCGGCGGTGGCGACGAGGAGCGCGGGGCAAGAACAACCAGCCCGGTCAGCGACGCGAATAAGAGGACAGTAAGCACCAACGGCGACGACGACATCGCCAATTCCGGCGAAAGAACCACCGATCTTGCTCTCCGCGGATCGAATCGCCGGAATCCGGGGTCAGATCATGCTCCCGGCGGCCGGAATCGATCGGGGAATGGAAGCGAGAAGGCGAGGAGTGAGGTGAGGTGTGAGGTGAGGTGAGCTCGCGGCTCTCGCTTTCGCTCTCTTTTCCTCTTCCACTCGAGCAGCTTATATAAAAGGAAAAATCACGGGGTTCGCGTCAATGACACGTGGGGCCCACGGTTGGGTGGGGCCCGGTGGCAGTGGCGTGGAGGGGCGGTGGACGGTTGCGGGTGGGAGTGGTAAGGGTATGGATGGATTTGCGCCGTCGGATGCGGGGTGTACGTGGCAGGGGAAGGTGGTGGACACGTGGCGAGTATATCGCTTTGTCTACTCTACTGGTTCGGTGCGTAGGGCTGGGGGGAACCGGCACGCTAAATCATGCGGTGAATTAACGTATGTTTAACTAAAAGTTAGTCTAATAAAATTTGAAAATTGATTAATATAATTTTCTTTATTTTTTTTGAGAAATACAGTACAAACGCAGGCGCTCACAACGTGCGCACACTCACCCCTATGAACGCACGCACACCCTACCTCTATGAGCACCTCCGAAAGACTGAGCCGGCATGTCTTAAGATTGACGAAGTCTGTTAAATAATAATACAATTGTTCTATAAAATATTATCATTTAACAGTTTGAGAAGTATATGCATACGGAAAATGAATTAGAAGTTGAGAACGTGTGAGAAAGAACACATACATGAGCTTTGTATATAGATTTCACCTTAATTTCCGTTAACATGTTTAACACTGATGACTTATTTGATCTTAGATGTGTAGCTTATGCCACTATTTTTCTACTACGATATAACAAATTATAAAATTATAATGATGTAAACATATTTATAAAGAAAAATCTACCCATATATTTTTTTTCCTAAACTAAATATTATATTAAAGAGCTGTTGATGGTGAAAGTTTTAAAAGTTTGACCGAATATAGTGAACAATACATTTAAACAAATGAAGAAGTTGAAAACTATCATTTGTATGATAGAAGAATTCAATAAATAAAATAGAGAAAACATGATGTGAGACATTATTTTTATTTTCCTTCAAAAGGGTTCTAAACATGTTACTTTCTCATAGCGTCCATCCAAGCACTCAAGGTGCCTTCCTCACAGGGATTTTATTCTGGAATTAATTAATTGCCCACATGAAATTGCTGACTGCATACTCCAAATAAGCTTTGAAGTCCAAACTAAGGACAAACCAAAATTCACAGTTTTATTTTCTTATAAGTGATGCATTATGCAGCTCCAGGAAGAAAATCATTCTGAAGTCTGAACTGAAAAAACCAGGACGTTAACCTAAACGACCAGCATTTCCAGTCACAAAAACACTTTTCAGTGATGAAATTTTCTGAAGCAACCATCATACAGAAAAGGACATTAAATAAGTTACCGTCAAGGAACTAAACCACATACGAGTTGTTCTTCAAATTCACAGTACTCCTAAGCTGTCCAAAACCCAAAACCAAACTGATCAGGGCTGACTTAGCTGCTCCAAACTCCAAAGTCGTCCAAATTGTGTAGAGCTTGACTGGCATGAACAATACCTTCAGAGTGGCTCAAATCTTAATCAGGAAGAGGAATTGGCCTTACGGGTAAGGCGAACACAATCTGGATAAACCAGCTCACAAACCGAGAGCGTTTCGACCTCCTCTCGACGAATTTCAGAAACATCGACGACATTGCGGTGGTCTTCCTTGCAGAGATATTCCATGGCGACCTCATACCCATCAAGATACTGAAACCCTTCCAAGGGTGACAGCATCGATATACAAGGAAGGGCGAAGAGCGGCTTGGGGTCGATCTTCATCGCCCTGATCATGGCGGAATTTCTGAGAATGTGCAGTGACAGCTCCAATTGGTCTTTCATGCCGATGAATCCACTGATGTGTACAAGCCTGAGATGGCCGTGAGGCTGCGGTGGAAGACTCCGTAGCTCGCCGTGAGATTCTTCGTGATACCGTTGATGGTGAAGGGGCATCCACATCTAGAAAAAATGATTAAAAAAAGATAAATGAGAAACATACAATGGTCTTCCCGCTAGCTTCACAAGGTGGTGGGCTAGACAAACTGGGTTCGAAGCCTCACCCCTTCTAATTATTTGATATTAGGTCATTTCCTAATATTCGAGTCTTGGTGTGGTTATAGGTATAGCTACATGAATATAGAGAACAGAAAGCATAGGCATGGCAGGCCATTTAATCCTTAATATTCGCGTCTTTTTAGAATAAAAATGATAAATATCAGCATCGTGGGAAATATGGTGGTGTGATTATAGGTATAGCTACATGAATATAGAGAACAGAAAGCATAAGCATGGCAGGCCATTTAACTCAGGCCAGCACCACTGATTTGGTGGTTTAATTGTATATATAATATATATTGGATGGCCTTTTTTCAGACTAGCTAAAATATTAACAATTAGCTCATTTCTCACTGTAATTGCAAGTTACATGCATGCCACTCTAGATCTATACAAAAGTAAAAAAGTGTTGCATAATAAGAGAGTTAAAAGCTCTATCAGAACTATATTATTTTGTTGCTCAGAAGAATGTTCACAGTATGGACCTTAGTCCAAAACAGGATTAGGTTGTGTGGTTGTGTTTCAGTTGAAACTGAAGTCAGAGTCAAGCAAGTAAAGGAAATGTCCAAGCAGATATAATCTAACATAATATAAAAGCAGTTCTGCTAGAAACAGAAAATAGTGTTCAATAAACAATATAAAGTGAGTGACCATCTGTACCCACATAACGAAAAAAATCTCATGTAAAAGCCACTAAGACAGTATTCAGTTTGAAGAAGATTGATCGGTTTACATAAGTGAATTGCGTAATCCAAATCTCCAAAAGACAGACTTACATGTAATTCAAACTTTTGCAGTAAAGGAGCAAGATTCCAGTAGGCAGGCAAAGTCAAGAAGATCAATCTTCTTTTCCGTCACAGGGTGTCTCAATTGCAACCTCAAATGCTTTAGATACATAAATTTCATATGATTTTCTGGCACAATAGCCCTCTGATACGCACAAGAAGGGAAGAAACATAACACAATCAATCTCACATAGGGAATGATGGGCAAGAATATTTGAATGCAGAAGAACTGAGTTCATGACCAAACCTCGAGTTCTGAACATTGCAAACTCAGCGTCTCGAGATGGAGCAGCGTGCTTGGAAGATTGGTGAAGATATATCCAAGAGAGGAACTAGCGTGTTGCAGCTTCATGCAGACATTCGTTAGCAGCAATGGTCCAGGAGGTGCCAACGGTATCAGTGTGCCCTTGTACCCAAGTTTCGTCAGGCCAAAATTCAACTCTATCTCTTTAAGCAGATGGCAGCTCTCGACATGCAAATGTTTAAGCTGGTTCGAAAGGTGCGATGTCGACAATCTTGTGAGCTTCCCACAATCAACGATACCAAGAAACTCCAAGGCATTGCAGTTGGAGATCAAAATCTGCATGTTTTCATCAGTAACATTTGTTTGTTCTAACTTGAGCCTTTTAAGGTTCAGAAAGGCCTTGAAATCCACAGGCGGGTTCAGAGAAACAGCACTAAGCCTCATGGACAGCAAATATGAACTGTCCATTGCACCGAAAAGCTTAAAAGGGAAATCATAGGGCCCCTCTCTTGGATACCGGAATTTGAAATCAAAAGTAAGATCTTTTGTTTTAGTAGCACTAACAAAGCTGAGCCATCTGTTTATGTGGTCTGCATGTTCATTATCCAACTTACCTTGGATTGCCATTTTCTGAACACTTAGACCACTGTGCTGCTCAAAGACTTGACTGACTCTCTCGATGAACATTTTCATCCTAAGCCGTGCATCATGTGAGGTCGAACCTAATCTTGGCGACATCGAGTAGAAGGAGAATTCTCAGGTTTACATGGGAACACCAGATTTTTTTCCAGTGGCTTGATAATATACTCGTCCTTGCCGCCTCTTTTATCGGCAGCCGGGATATGATACCAATCAATATATCCTGCAACGAGGAGAACAATGGTGTCAACTGTACATCATTGAGCAGTAGACAGACAGACAGACAAATCAACATGTTGTTGATGAATGAATTATCAGTTGATCATACCGTAGGTAGGTCATTGAAACGAATCACTGGTCTTTTCCTTTTGGTCGTAGTAGTAGCATCATCCATGTCTTTCTTCTTTGGTTGTAGTAGTTCCAATCAGTTTCAAGCTTCGTTTTCTCTTTCTCGTAGCCACCAAAAATATGAGGTTTCTTCTGCCCAGTAACCAAACTGCTGCCCACAGCAGCAACACCAACACCTAGCTAGTAACAAAATTCATGGCTTGAATCTTAGGATGTGTTTAGTTCACGTCAAAATTAGAAGTTTGATTGAAATTAAATCGATGTGACGGAAAAGTTGGAAGTTTGTGTGTGTAGGGAAGTTTTGATTTGATGAAAAAGTTGAAAGTTTGAAAAAAAAAGTTGGAAACTAAACCAGGTCTTACTAGGAATCTTACTAATCTGATGCAGGGATCGATTGATTGCCCTGTTCTAGATCGATCGGGTACTGTCTCTGGAAGATGCAAATTCCCTGTACGGGCAAAAGAAGAAATTTTGAAGGGATTGGAGGGGTGAATACCTGAGATGTGGTCGATCGGCAGGATTCGCGTCCACGGCAGAGGCAGATGCAGACGTTTGGAGGAGGAAGAAGATGATGAGCACCGGACTTGACCTGAATCCCCTTCTTCATGGACATCTCCGAGCAGTGTCAATACTGTAATCCGAAACGAACACTGGAAGAATTATCCATTTTTTAAATAGATGTCGTCGGTAACTTTTTTATTAGGCGTCGTTTCATTAAGAAAATACATAATTTCTAATTTATTTTCTAAGTTGTTTTATCACTTAAAGTACCTTAGGCAGGCATGGTTATATCTTATACTTTTGTATAAAATTTTGGATGATTCTGTAAATATCACTTAAAGCACCTTAGGCAGGCATGGTTGTATATCTTATACTTTTGAATTTTGTATTTCAAGCTAGAACGGTGTACTTCTGTTTCAATATTACAGCCATGATTGCTGACAAAACAGGGGTGCATAATATGATGCTGACAATAGCCCAATCATGCATTCATCGTCAGGTTCCGAAACCTTCCCTAACACAGCATAGATACGAAAAGGTACTCTCAAGGTAGGAAGTAGGAACCTATGACTCCTCCTAGGTTAATGTATGTGGACATATGGGGTGTCCACATACATTGTCCTCCTAGGTTGATTTTTTTTTTTTTAGACGGAAAGAGTAAGTTACTAAAGAGCATGTCCCAATCTAAAAAATGAACGGATGAAGAACACGATTATCTCAGCGCAACTCCATTTAGTTTGATATACTCCAATCCAAGGCAAGGGGGTGGAAATCAATCATGAATTCACGATGGAGGGACAAAGTCCTGTGTAGGCGAGAACAGAGCGTGAGAGCGTGAGAACGTCGGCGCCGGTGGCCATCTCGGCCACCTCGCCCGCCGGCCTGCGCTCCGGCGCCGTCGACCAGCAATCCGGCGTTACGACATGTCGCGCCCTGGGAAGCAATCCTGGAGTGACGTGGTCAGGTCGGGGGCGGACATTACCCGGCGGTCGGAGGAAGATGGCGGCAGCTGGACAGAGGTACGACGCAAAGGCAGACAGCATTCATGGCGGCCCAACGACCACCGAACTTTCACCAACCAGGGGGCAGCATTGAAGGCGACGAATCCAGTCCCTCGCTGGCTGCAGGGGCGCTGCTTCAAGTGTCTGGGGCTCGGCCACCAGAAATCCACCTGCTTCAGACAAATCAGGTGCTACAACTGCTGGTACTCTGGGCATCTCGCCAAGAACTGCCCGAGTAACAAGGAGGAACGGGAGCTAGGGAAGAAGCCAGAGAGGGTGAAGGAGGTGCATCTTGCCAGGCAGGCGGTGCTCCCGGGAGCCAGCGAGCCGCGCGGCGGAAGCAAGAACGTGGCTGCCGTGCCCCCTGCTGGTCGCGAGAAGCTCCCTGCGGCGGCGGGGCGTCGCGTCATCCTTGCGCGTGCGGCAGTGCTCGGCGGGGCGGCGCGGGAGGCGGAAGGAGCTGCTAACGACGCGCTGGTCGCCGGGCAGACAGCATCCCATTCGGCTGCCCGGAAGAACAACGCGGAGGCTGGCAACGACATGACTGGGTTCCAGATTTGCGCGCAGCAGCCGTCATACCTCAGGGAGGATCGGCGCACGGGTGAGCCGGGCCTGCGACCTGATCGCGGCCACTGCACAATCTCCTGGACACCAAGAATGGTGAACAACGAAGCCATGCTCGAGCAGAAGGGCCTGTTGGCCACGGTGTTGGGGAGGTAGCCGCACATCTCGCCGCAGGAGATAGTCGAGGTGGTGGTTGATTGTGGCGTCCTGCCATCCAACGTCCGCGTGGAGGTCACCACCCCAGAGGACTTCCTCATCCTGTTCCGCAACTCAAGGGATCGTGACTGGGTGCTGAGCCGATCCAAGGAGGTCTTCTGCAAGGACGCTCCGATCGCCTTCAAGCGCTGGGACAGAAGGCTGCAGGCGGACAGCACCAAGATGCATTTCTTCACCAAATTGTCGCTGGAAGGGCTCCCGCAGCATGCCTGGGATGAAGAAATTGTTGCGCAGATTGTGCGTGAGTTGCGGGGCGAGCTGGTGGAGATGGTTACGCCGGCGGACGCAAGGGTGCTCACCTTGTTCGCGTGGTTCTCTAACCCTAGCCGGATCCCTTCGGTGTTGGAGGTTGAGATTCCAGAGAGGGCCGACGGCGGTCCGCCGCGCTGGGAGAGGTTCCCGGGGCGTACCCTCATCCCAAGGGCGCCTCTGTACAAGAGGACGCTAACCTATGCGGTCATCGCGCACATTGAGGAGATCATCGTCATCGTCATCAGCAGAAAACCGTTCTCCTGATTCATCATTTTCGGGTCTGGGCGGACCGTACTTTATGAGATGACGGGTTAGCTGACGCGCTCCTCGGAAGGTATTTCTTCCTCTCTGACGCTTGGGTATCCTTGCTGCGTCTTCAGGAGTAAATTCTGAACCGGTGATGATCATGGTCCTGCCATTATCCATCTTCCATATCACTGTCCTGTTCGCTCCAGAGTTAGGCTGCAAAGTACCATCCTTCTTGTCGGTAGACTGACTTGGAGCTTGGTTACTTCCTGGGCACTGCTTCTCGTCTTTTTCAGGTGACCTGGCGAACACCTTCCATGGACAGTTCCTTACATAATGACCTTGCTCTCCACAATCATAACAGGTAGCACTTACTTTCCTTTGGTCTGACGATGACTTGGCTGCCGTTATCTTCGGGGATCTGGACAGCATTTTGACAGGGGTCTTCGGTGCCGATATTGGGAACTCCTGACCCTGACTCTTATCCGGGTTCCGGGCTGGCATCTGGACTCGCACCTGTGGTTGGTGACATTGACGTGGCTCCTGACATTGCCGTTGCATCTGCTGCATCTGGTATATTTGGTACCGACGTCTCATCTGTTGTAGCAACTCTTTCACTGTCTGGGTCTGATTAGCCATGACTTGGGGTTGAGGCTGATCTTCGAGAGGTTGACGTGGAATGCTCGTAGGATTGTGATGAGTTGCCCTATGAAACTGACAGGATCCTGATCCGTTGAAATTGTCCCTCACACTGACCATCTGCTGCAGGCACCAGAGAGAGGGGGGGAATAAGAGGGGTTACTAGAGATGAGGTACTAAACCACTTGCCTATTGATCTGTTGTGAATGGATTTTATGATTCAAGTTGCTTAAGCAAACAACCTGGTATGATAGCATCCCCACCCACAATGCAAACCATACCCCTACACACAAGCAAACAACACACGACCTAGCAGCTAACGAAACTACTCTTCCGGGAAGGATTGGGTTTAGGTAAACTCCGGGAAAACTTCACTTGACCTTCGCGGAACGACGACTCTGGACAGATCTCCTCGCTCTTTGCACGAAGCTTAAGGCTCGACTTGACTTGACTTCCGAACAGACATGACGCTGGCGGTTTGTCCTCCAAGTTTTACAACTAAAAGAATTGGAAGGGCGGGGAGGAGAATTTTAAAACCGTTCACAAAGAAATGCCGAAGGACGAGAGGAGACATTTTGCAAATAGGGTTTTCAGAAAACTTGTCCTTAGGGTTTGACCATTTGGCTCAACCTACAGTCGAGTTGGCTCTGATACCACTTTCACGCCCAGAAATTTAGCCCAAATTTCCAGACTGTTTTGTGTATTAAATCCCTGTACAGGACCAGCCAGGGTACACAAAACGACAAGTAATAAACAGATCCAAATGTAAATAAAGCGTAAAATACTTACAAAAGAGGCACTTAGTCCTCGCACCGAAACGAAAGCAGCAGCAGCGGAAAAAGGCGATCCTAGCGGGGCTTCAGCTCCACTCCACAGGCAAAACACAACTGGGGTCTGAGCCTTGGTCTTCTAAACTTCGTCTTCAGCTCAGAAGCACTACACTTCTGAAAATGGGGATAAATAGCAAGGCTGAGTACAACCACCGTACTCAGCAAGCCACACCAATGATGCAGACGTGCAAGGGAGAACAAAGGACGGTTTGTGGCTATTTGCAATAAGAGGCGGTTGTAAAACATTTTATTAAGCAAAACAGTAAAACTGTTGAGTAATTAAAGTAACATTAAATCTCCACTGATCATAAACGCTACACACACGTTGAACAGGCCCAACCAACCCACCTGAACTACAGTGCATTGAGCGATTTATTAAGGTTGGGACTAATCACGGTGAATCTGGTGACCGGCCCATAACTGCGGGCACGGCTATTCGAATAGTTTTACTCTGATCAGAGGTGTAAAGCCACACATGACCACAGCCCCACGACACGTTTCCGTGCCCCATGCACACCACGACATAACCGGAAAGAGGCCGTGCAGGACCCTTGGCATAACCCCTCTCTAACCAAGCACACCACACCTCAGGTTTCACCCCCACTCTCGCAAGGCAGCGGGCAGTCCCCTCTCGTGCCTAGGTGAATCCGGAAGCCACATAGGCCGTCGCAGGGCCCATCCAAACTCCATCACGCCCCCCTGTGCCTGGATGCGTCAGCTAGAGGAAAGCTACACTACAAGCCCAGCCGTTGCCCACGCTGGCTTGTGGTAAGCACGATAAATTCTTCTAGGGTTTCCCGCGAACCGGTCCTTATTTGCCATGGGTGCGACTAGCAAAACCATGCACCCACAGCCCACCATTCAGTCGCATTTTAGCTGGATAATTACGACCATGAGGCATGGCCAGATGTCTCGAGCACGCAGCTCATTCTGATACTAAAAAGGTCTAATACTTTAATTATCCCATCAACTGAGCTAGTGGTAATTAAGCATGGCTAAGCATATAGTTCTAGCTAGGTCACATAAGTACATGAGCTAGTCGATTTATTACCCAAAGTTGACAAAGGACAGATATCAAGTAAACATGGCACAAGCGAGCAGATAGGTAAACCCTATTCCCATGTAATTAGCAAGACATGCAATTTTTATTGCAAATGATAAAACATTTGTAAATTAGGATCAACATGCTCAAGGGGAATGTGTTGACTTGCCTTGTTTCTTCACTATGATCTTATGAACTTCTTTCTCGCGACCGCGATCTTCCGAAACCGGTTTCTACACGCTGGCACGCAAAACGAGGAAAACCACCAATAAACACCAAGAAAACAGTACATAAAAGTAAACAAACATGTAGAGCTAAATTTTAGATGAATTTTGCAAGTTGACTGGCTCGATTTGGAGTTCGAATGAATTAGATATGAATTTTAGAAGGTTTTGAGCCATTTTAATGAATTTCTAGAATTATTAACGAATTATTTGCGCAATTATTAATTATTTTACCACAGAAAACAAGGATTATTGCGTCAGCGAGGGGCAGGTGTGGACCGAGTCCACCAAAGGCGGGCCCCACGCGTCAGCGGGTCAAGGGAATTGGTCCACCGTGGACCGGGACCACGGGGTGGTCCACTGCCGGTCCGGGAACCGATGGCCCAGATCAGCCTGAGCTGATCGGCGGCGGCACACGAGGCAGGGCGCCCAGAGCACGGCACGGCTCAGAGCCGGCCCGGCCGAGACACGACGCACGGCGGCGCCACGGCCACCGGCGGCGAGCGGCGGCGCAGAAGGGCGCGCGAAGGGCCGGCGGAAAGGAGAGGAGGAAGGGGGATGCTCACCAAGCGGCACGACACCGGACGGAGGCGAGGTAGCGGCGGCGCTCCCCGGGCGAGGACGACGGCGGGCGCCCAACGGCGGCCGCGGGCGACGAGTAACGGCCGGGGCCTCCGGGACCTTGAACGGGGAAAGCGGGTCCCGTGGAATTTCGGCGGCGCGGAGGGGGGGCGGCCGAGGACGGCGACACACGCACGGAAGCAGCGGCGCACGGCGCTAGGAGGGGAGGAGGAGGAAACCGGGGTGCTCACCGAGGGATTCGGCCGTGCGGAGGGGGGCGACGGCGGATGACGATGGCAGATGACCGGCCAACGACGACGAGCGGCGGACGGGATGCGGGGGACCAGAGCGCGGAGGGGAACCCGGTTCGACGGGTTTCCAACGAATAGGAGTGGCGGCCGATGTGCGGTAGGGTGAGGGGGACGCGACGGAGGCGGTGGTGCAGTGTGAGGCGGCCGGGAATGGCACCAAACAGCGGCCGGAGGCGGCAGACGATGGTGGAGCTCGGGATGCACGGTGGGAGGGTGGTTGCGGCGGTGAAATGGGCAAACAAAGTGGCGGCTGGCCTTGCTTCTGGGATGGCGAAGCCAATGGCGCCAGCGGCGAGCCGCGGCGACAATTGGAGCGGCGGTGACAGGCGGCTGAAGGCGGCGAACGGCGGTGGAAGCTCGGCCTCGCGTGGGAATGATGCTGCGGGGGTGGAAGGAGAGAACGGAGTGGGTGCCAAGGTGCGGCACGACGCGGCGTAGCTTTTGGCGGCGGCGGCGCAGTGCGGGGCGGCGGAAGCGGCGACGGCGCGCGGCTGGAGGGTCGCCGGCGTGCGGCGCAGTGCGGGAGCGGCGTGGGGAGCTCGAGAAAGGCGCGGGAGGGGGGCGGCGAGTTGGGAAACGGATGAGGGGAGGCCGGGGTGCACTTTTATAGGCCCCGGAGGGGAAGATCGTGGCCGAGGTGGGCGGCAACCGCCGGCGGAGGGAGCTCCGGCGACGTGGGCGAGAGAGGCTCGAACGGCGCCGATTTTTGGGGAAAATGGGGGAGAAACATGGAGGAAGGGGAGGACGTGGGGTGGACCACGCCCACACGCGCGCGGGAGCGGGGAGACGCGCGGAGGAGGCGGCATCATGGGGCGGCTCGGGCGTCCATGGCGGCGGTTGGAACGGAGGAAGGAGATGGGCCTGACGGGTGGGGCCGCGGGTCACCTGTCAGCCAAAGGAAGAGAGGGGAAGCCGGGGAAGGGGGTTATGTGGACTTTAGGGAGAAGGGAGCCGAGCTGGGCCGACGGCCAAGAGGAGAGGGGAGGGAGGCGGCCCGCCCGAGAGGAGAGGAGGAAGGAGGGGAATGGGCCGAAAGCAGCCCAAAGGGAGAAGAGGGAATTTTATTTGCTTTTCTTTTTAATTAATTGATTAGATGATCTTTGTGCTATTAAAATTATTTCTTGAGCTCCGAAAATTCACGCGAAAATTTCGGAGAATATTTAGGGCACAAAGAATATTTAGGGCACGAAGATGATCTTTGTGCTATTAAAAGTATTTCTTGAGCTCGAAAAATTCACGCGAAAATTTCGGAGAATATTTAGGGCACAAAGAATATTACAAAATATTCCCGGCCATGATTTTTAAAGGAAATTTTTAATTTCCCTCAAAAATTCACTTGGTTAATTGATTTAACTTTTATTTAATTTCTAGAAAATGTATTTTTAATTTATTTTTATTCCGGAACGAAAATCGGGGCGTTACAGATGGACACACCTGCACTTGCTGATCGCAGCAAGCAGCGTCTCGCTGCGACAATCGCTCCCTTGCTTGAGCCGCATCCCTCTAGCGCTCGAGGACAGAAAGTGTTGCAAGGTTTTCTTTCCATGTCGTCTTCTTTTCTCTCTTTTTAATCTTTTGGGTTGAATGTAAGGGGCGCTGAATAACGCTGATAAGCGGCCTTGGTAAGGGAATCGTGGTGTCGTGTCATGCCTCTGTAGTTTGCTTCCAAGAAACTAAGATTGAAGGAGGTTGAGCCTTCTATTGTGTTCGATACTGGTGGTTTTGACTTTGATGGCTTTGAAGCACTGCCGGCTGAACAAAACAAGAGGAGGCATGCTAATTGCTTGGAAGAAAGACACTTTCCAGGGCAGCTTGATCCACAAGGGCCGGTGGTCAATAACAGTGAAGTTGGATTGGTTTGATGGGGGGAAGATCATGGTTCCTGACTCAGTTTATGGACCCCAGCTTGACGCTGATAAGCTGTTGTTTCTTGATGAGCTCTCTGAAGTAAGAGATTGCTGTTTGGGACAGTGGATGCTGACCGGCGATTTCAATCTGATAGCGGCAATACAAAAGGCTAACACGAATTAACAAAAGCTCTCGCGCCGCTCTCACGCGGGCGGCTCGGGCGAAACCCTAGCCGCCCGCAATCAGAGCATTGAATAGCACAGCGCATGTCATTCGCCACAACTCCAGGCCAACCATTGCGCGCCCAAGCACCAAATACACTCAGGGAGTCCGCACCTCGCCGCTAGGACATAAAGTCCGTCGCGGTCGTCCCTTGTGCCTTAACCCGCGCCGTAATGTCGCGCGAGGCGGTGTGAACCTCACGCTGCTCGAGACAGGCGGAGCACACCTGCCTCGCGCGGGAGGCCGGGTCCGCCGACACGACACCGCCTCGCGCTGAATAACGCGGCGGAAAGGGCGGCGCCTGCCGAGACGGCCCGGCTTGGTGGGTGGGACGGACTAAAAACCTCGGACCGGTCATAAGCCCAGGATATTCGCGGATTACCGGCACCCTACCGAGGTGTGTGTGAGTGACATCAGGCCAGGGACCTATTTACTAAAATCGAATACCTAGACAGCCCAGTACCATGTAAAATACCGGCGAGTATGGGGCCGCGCGCGGGCGCGGCAAGACGGGGGATTTGGTCGGTGTCGGCACAATACACCTAATGATGCGTCTTCGCATTACGCAGGCGGTCGGCGATCGTTATGCGTAGACTCCGGCAACAACCGTTCCGGCTGTGAGACCGGGGCACCAAAGCTCTGCGGCGACGGTGGAAATAATGGCACGGCAAGCAAACGTGCGGGCGCGGGAGACATCTACCGCTGCACGAGCTCCACACAGTATCTTGACCTCAGGCGGCCAACTTTGCGGCAAGCAATGTTACGAGGCGGCGGCACCTCTCAGCGAAGACTCTCACGCATCTCGAGAACGTAGCGCGGCGGCGGCTCGAAGAAATACCCGCCGGAAGACTTGAGGGACTCAACGTGCTCGAGCACTGGCTTGGTGCGACCGCGGCGCGATCTCTCTCTGGACCCGGAGCTTGCGCCATGTACTGTTTTTGGCTGAGACTGGCGGTGTCTTCTCGTGCGATCGGGGCTCAGGAACCAGACTGCTCTGCGGTCATGCGCGCGGCGGACGTCTGGGACGACCGTGAAACAGGCACCGGTTGGAAAGAAATAAGGGGCAACCGCGGAGCTCCGTGAGAGCAGTGCAGTCACCATCGCGCTCATCAGGCTATACATAGGGACCGCAGGGCTAAGGCTACAACGAGATCCTGATGCGCTCTAGTACGGCTGTTGTGACAACGCCAGTTGGTGCAAGAGATCGTCGCGCCGCTTGCCGTGGTGACTGCGTCGGCAGGTCTCGGACTAAAGGACGGCGTCGGCGTCGGGCAACCTATGAAGGGGGACGTCAAGCTCGGCTCGCACCTTGGTGGGCGGGAGTGAGACGGCGCTGCTGTGATTATTCTTGTTAGTCGGAGTGCGCCAGCCGGGGAGCCCCTGGGCCCATTTTCGGTTTTTGGCTCAAGCGGCACGGCGGCCGTGGCTGTGGACGGTGGCGACGTCGGCGGATGCGGGTTGCTAGCGAGTGGCTGGGCGTTCGGCAGCAGCGGCTGCGGTGGCGGTGACCGTGTCTGCGGTCACCGAGGCATGGCGGACTCGGATGGCTAGCCGAGGCGTGGCAGACGGCTGCTTTTGGCCGGCGTGGCGTCGTTTGGTGGAGGGGTCGGAGACCGCTTGGCGCAGAGAGGCGCAGCGATGGCAATGGAGGTCGGCTCGGCGCGAGAGGCGCGGGCGGCGGGAGATGGAGGCCGGCTTGGCGCGAGAGGCGCGGCCGATGGAGGGAGGCTGGAATGGCGCGAGAGGCGCATCCGGTGGAGGAGGCCGGTTTGGCGCGAGTGGCGCGGCCGGCGGTGGAGGAGGCGACCTAGGTGTGAGGAGGAGCTGCCGGTGGGAGTGGCGCGGTCTTCGGCGGCACGAAGGCTGGCCGGCGGGGGACGCCGGTGCAGGGTTCACATGTCGGCAGAGCTTGTGTGGTGGTGGAGCATCGGTGTATCAGCCGTGGATTCGCAGGTGGTGAGCGGCGGGTGAAAACCTAGTCTGGCCTCGGCCGGACCGACAACGATGGTTCCCCCTCCTGAGGGCGTTGTCGTGCTGTCTCACCCCTCAAGGGTGGTTGCCAGGCGTAAGCCCAGTCCTTGGCTCCTTTGAGCTTCGCGGACGGCGGCGGCAGTTTTGCTGTCGCTTCTCTTCTTGAAGACGTCGTTTTGGCATCCCCTAGGGGGCGATCTCGTCTGTATCCCTTTGTTGGTCTAGTGGCGGTCGGTCACGCTTAGCGGCGGCCGTTCCGGTGCTAGCATTCTCCTGGGTTGGTGTGTTGGCGATGTTGATGTGTGGATGGTGGTTTTTTTTCCTTTTTCCTGGTTACGACCCTCCAGGGTTGTAATCTTGTAATTTTTTCCTGCTCTATCAATAGAACTTCGCACCGTCTCGTGCGAGTCGTTCAAAAAAAAAAATCTGATAGCGGCAGCCTCAGACAAAAACAATAATAGAATCAACCGAAGACTTATGAATGCCTTCCGTAACAAGTTGAATGAATTGGAGCTACGTGATATGTACCTTTTTGGTAGAAGATACACTTGGAGCAATGAACAACAGAGACCTACTTTGGAGAAACTCGACAGATTGCTGGTCTGCACTCAGTGGGAGGACTGCTTCCCTGAAGCTCATCTCCAAGCACTCAGTTCATCGGCATCAGATCACTGTCCTCTGCTCCTCACTTGCGGAGATGCTGGCCACAGGACAAGGAAATTCAGATTTGAATCATATTGGACTAAATTAGAAGGTTTCATGGAGGTGGTTAAAGAGAGCTGGCAACAAGATGTCGAGTCTGAAGATCCATACTTAGTACTGCATGTCAAAATGGCCCAGTTGTGTAAGAAGCTGGCTGTTTGGGGACAGAAAAAGATGAGCCGGATCAGGCTGCAAATTCAGATCGCCAATGAAGTGATCCTCAGATTTGACATCGCTCAAGAACACAGGCTGCTATCTGATGGCGAACGTCGCCTCCGGGCAGCACTAAAGGGGAAATGCCTGGCTCTTGCCTCCCTTGAGCGAATTCGGCTCAGGCAGAGAGCACGAGTCAGGAATCTCCGCGAGGGCGACGCGGGCACAGCCTTCTTTCACATGAAGATCAAAGCAAGAAGACGAAAGCTCACTATACCGATCCTGGAGCATGACGGCAGAATCGCCACCACTCAACAGGACATGCAGGGACTCGCCCGAGATTACTTCCAGCTAGTGATGGGCGCGTCTGAAACCCCTTCAAAGCGCTTGCGGTTTCAGCACATTCAGATGGCTTCGGCTGATCTTGCGGCGTTGGATGCTCCCTTCTCTGAAGCCGAAGTTTGGAATGCGATCCGCAATCTGCCAAATGAGAAGTCCCCAGGACCGGATGGTTACACGGGTTTATTTTATCAAAAATGCTGGGAGGTAATAAAGCCGGAATTGATGGGGGCGCTCGGCAAATTCTGTACGGGTAACAGTCAAAACCTCGAGCTTCTAAACTCAGCCGTTATCACTTTGATCCCGAAGAAAGAAGCTCCAACCTTGCTCAAAGACTACCGGCCTATTAGTCTTATTCATAGTTTCTCCAAACTAGCAACCAAAATAATGGCTCTGAGGCTGGCCCTAAAGATGGATGATCTAATCCCACACACGCAAACAGCTTTCATCAGAGGGAGAAACTTTCATGAAAACTTCATTTTTGTCAAAGGTTTGGTGCAGCAATTTCACAGAAGGAAGAAAGACATGATCTTGCTCAAGCTGGATATATCTAAGGCATTCGACACTGTTTCCTGGAGTTTCCTTTTGGAGATGTTAGAGTTCAGGGGATTTGGTGCTGGTTGGAGAAGATGCCTGTCTGCTCTGCTTCTAACGGCTGAGACAAGTATTCTGATCAATGGGATCACTTCTGATCCGGTGAAGCTGGCGAGGGGGTTGAGGCAAGGTGACCCGCTGTCACCCCTTCTTTTTGTGCTGGTTATGGATACGCTTGAGGCTATCATGACCCAAGCCAGGACGACGGGATTGCTCTCTCCTCTCAATGCTGCGAGATTTTTGCCCAGCACTTCAGTGTATGCTGACGACGCGGTCATCTTCTTCCGCCCGGTGACTCAGGAAGCGTTAGTTATTCAGGCTGTGCTGGATCTATTTGGGGAGGCTACTGGATTGAAAACAAATCTCTCAAAGAGTGCCATCACGCCAATACAGTGCAACTCGTCGCAGATACAGGCTGTGGAGGCTATTTTGCATTGTCAGGTTCAGCATTTTCCCATTACCTACCTAGGCCTCCCTCTTTCAACCAGAAAGCCGACTAAGGCGGAGATTCAACCGATTCTTGATAGATTGGCTAAAAAGGTTGCTGGCTGGAAACCTAAACTCCTCTCCATTGATGGTCGCCTCTGTCTCGTGAACTCTGTTCTCCAGGCTTTGCCGGTGCACTTCATGACAGTTCTTCAATTGCCTAAGTGGGCGGTGAAAGATATAGAGCGTAAGTGCCGCGGTTTCCTTTGGAAAGGCCAAGAAGAAGTCAATGGTGGTCACTGTCTGGTCTCCTGGCGCAAGCTCTGTATGCCCATTGAGAAAGGCGGCCTCGGGGTGAGGGACCTAGATCTGTTCGGGCAAGCGTTGAGGTTGAAATGGCATGCCAAGAGCCTTGAGCAGAAAGGAAGGCCGTGGACTCTGGTTTCCTACCGTCTGGGTAGCGACGTCAATGCTATCTTCAATTCAGTGGCAGATTTCGTCATCGGCAATGGAACTGACACTAACTTCTGGACGTCGAATTGGACGGGAAAGGGAGGTTTCGCTTGGAGATGGCCCATCCTGTTTTCTTATGTTGGGAGATCACGTCTGACGGTGGCTCAGGGGATGATCAATCACAGGTGGGTTCGTGACTTGCACGGTTCGTTGTCTGCTGCGGCCCTGTGCGAGTTCTTTCAGCTCTGGGACGAGGTCAGAAACATCACGCTGCAAAATGGGGATGACTCTATCCGATGGAAGGTCTCTCCCGACGGGCAATTCTCAGCATCGGCAACTTACAACTTCTTCTTCACGACCAAAGAGGACTGTCCTGTGGGCGATCTCTTGTGGCACTCAAGAGCACCTTCCAGGGTTCGATTCTTCATGTGGCTAGCTCTCAAAGGAAAATGCTTAACGGCCGACAATCTTGCTAAAAGGAATTGGCCCCACGAGGATCACTGCGTTCTTTGCCAAAGAGAAGAGGAAGATTGCCAGCACCTGTTTGCTGACTGCAGCTTTACCTCTGTGGTCTGGGGATTGATCAGGAGCAGAGTGAGTTTCAACTTCCCGATTCCCGCCGAGGAGAACTGCCCACTAATGTGCTGGTGGCTTCAGTCGAGAGCCCGCTGCCGGGTAAGCTACAGGACAGATTTTGACAGTCTAGTCCTTCTCACTTGCTGGTCAATTTGGAAGGAAAGAAATGCTAGGATCTTTCAGCATCGCTTTCGAACGGCGAACCATCTAGTGGATGACATAAAAGAAGAAGCGTTGATGTGGAAGGAAGCTGGGATTTTTTCCCAAGAGTGCGAGTAGTCAGAACTCTGTTTCGGCTTTCTTCCCCCCCTCGACATTCTCGTGTCGATGTAATTCTTGTAATTTGTAACTTCTTTTTCTCCTATCTTAATGAAATTGGCCGGCCATCCTTTGGCCGTCCCGGCAAAAAAATTCACGATGGACCACCGAATACCTGCAATACGATGAATCAAGTCAAAGCATTGGTGGATAAATCAGAGTCTAAATCTGATTAAGGCTGCAAACTTACTCCGGCTAAAATGTCTTTTGGAAGCTTTGGTTTAGTTTTGGCGTTTATGTCCTCAACTGGTTTATTTTCCGGAATTGGGCGACCAATTTTTTCTTCTCGAACTTCACTGAATTTGGTTCCTTCCGTCTTTTGTTTCTGCTTTCAGGATCTCAGAAAGTTCATAGAAATTCCCGTACTAAAGTTCAAAAGTATAATAACATAGGAAAAATGCTTAATGCTCAATACAGTTTGTATTATGTACGCAAATAACAGAGCTTGATAATTGTTACTTTAGAAAACTTGGAGCCAAAGAGTTCCTGATTATACCAGGGTTCCTCCTCCGAAAAAGCCCATACATAATTTATGGATTCAACTCTCAAATATAATGGATTAATGGTTTGAAAACTTGGAGCCAAAGAGTTGTTCCTTTCATAAGGATTATATAATCAAGAGTATGAGAATACGGAATTGTGCTCAGATAAACATCAATGAAAAGGATGTCATACAAAACATAGTACAGACATTTTTCTGTTCCTGAATAAGTTTCAACGTACGAGACTTCTCAACATTGGACAGGTAGTGGTCACGTTGTTTCTTTGCAGCTGCTATCTCCAAGTTTAGTTTTAGTTTATGCTCCCTGATATGAGTCTTCTCAGCTACAACTTAGAATATTTTCCTTCATTAAGCAGAAATTGCATCAACCTTCTAATTTTGACTTTCTATTTACCTATATATTTCACCAACAAGATCATCCCATTTGAATTTCATGAGATATTTTATGTTCCAAATGTCATAATAAAAGGAAGACCTCTTCTTCCCACCTAACAAGATAGGTCAGTAGCCCAGATTAATTTAAACAATAGCCATAGAAGCAAAGTGAAGCTCTATGACACGCATAACCAATGGTAACATGCATAGAGGAGTAAAATGCATGTACCATGGGAACTAAGAACACACCTATTTGTTCACCATTAAGTAGATTAGCCACCCCCTTGGCAACACTTTTCTTGGAAAATTCAATCCACCTAAAATAATTACAGCAGCAGAATGAGGCCAGACATTTTGATATTCAGCGTGACATCTGCTATGATAAGCACAAGGCTATTCTTCAAAGCAGCATAATTTTTTTTTCTCCTTGCTAGCTATGTGGGGTCCAAATGTCAGTGGGTGGTGGCGGTGAGGCAGACTCACCATCACCACCACAAGAAACGTTTAAAAGGAGTAAAGATAAACATACCCTTCAGCGTACGCCTTTTCTTGAATACCATGACCTTGACTTGGAGGATAGAAACGAAATGGTGTGTAAGAAGCCAGGCAACTTTTTTTTAGTTATTAACATACAGATACAGATAATAAAGAGATAATAGTATGCTATGTAATCAACATAAAGAGCAGTTACAGTTAAAATGGCACTGCAAAGGAGTTACTGGATGTCTCTGAATGGTATATTGACGTAGCAATAATGTAACATTGCACATCACTTAACACGCAGAACATAGTCGACCAATTCCCTTATTATCTAGAAGAGTGATTTTCAGCAATGCATCATGAATAGCTTTCTGCTCATAGTTTTTTCTTCTGACAATCTAAGCAGGAATGATACAAGAGCATTATGGACATCATAGGCAAACTAGCTCAGAACAAACAGCCCTGTTTCACAGAGGCATATGAAGCAGCAGTAAAGTCTTAAAGAAATTAAATATCCGTGGAAGATTGCCAAGCATACACGGTGGCGGTGCACCAATTAGGTCACATTCTTTTTTCCAACAAGAGTTGGATGAAGATTAAGATTTTCGTGGCACGCTTTTCAAACTGCTAAACGGTGTGTTTCGTGCGAAAACTTTCTATATGAAAGTTGCTCTAAAATATCATATTAACCTATTTTTCAAGTTTGTAATAATTAAAACTCAATCAATCATACGTTAATACCACATCGTTTTGCGTAAAAAATTAATCTTCATTTTCATTTTCAGAAGAAAAGAATACCAACTTAATGCCATGCGGTGCACCAAGTTCACCAGAAAATATCTTTTTTTTTTTCATGAGCGATATTTACTTTTGAGAGGCTCGGTGATTTCTAGAAGAAACATATATGAGTACAATACAAACTTGCAGGTTGCAGGTGAATGAGTTCATCGGCATGGCCCATAGAAAAGGAAAAGGCAACATATATCCTGGTCTAAAATATAAACAATGTGGGTTAGAAATATATGGGCGCTAATGATAGATTTGCGATTTATATCACATCTGAGATAGTTTTGTTTGCAAATGTTTAAAAAAAAATCATGTATTATATAACTCGATTCAGTAGACAATGCAATTATAGTTTTACATAAACAAAGGAGCCTTAAACAATTTGGATGAAAAATATTAGAATTTGAAGGATTTTCATAATAATATGATTTACTTTGGGTTTAATAAAAAATTAGGGGATCATTTTGCAAATTGTGTGATGCTAAATTTTAAAAGTAGAATTATATTCAATATACAACACTTAAATTTTATTTTTGTAAATATAATTGTATTTTCTAACCAATAGATTTTTAAAATATGATTGGATTTCATATACAACTGCTAGCTTTTGTTTCTATAGCTACAATTGTATTTTGTATCAACGTTGTTATAATATACTGTATCTACGTTGTTATAATCTATAGACCCATCATGATCTAATAGTCCAAATCTTTTTTTATTTGAGTAAATTCCATGAAACTATAGATAATTTGATATATTTAAAATGATATATCACAAAACTACACATTTAACAATAAATTTATACCAAAACTACAGGTTTAAGGCTAAGTATAGTTAAACTATAGATTTACTAATGAAATTATCACTAAACTTTAGATTTGGGGGTTTAAATCCTTAGCACTAATTCTATATATGTATTATATGTCCAATTTGTTGTGATTAAATTGATATTAAAACTATAGTTTTGTGATAATTTTGTTACAAAATCTATAGTTATGTGTTCCATCTAAATCTGTAGTTCTATAATAAATTTAGTGTTAAACCTGTAGTTTTGTGATACATTATGCTAAATCTGTTGTTTTATGATAATTTGACCAAAATAGCTATAGTTCTATGAAATTTACTCTTTTTATTTCTTTGTGACTAATGTTAAAATTTCTATCATTTAGAGTGAATATGATAACTTTTTCGAGCTATCTTAGTAATATAATAATATATTATAAAACAAATTAACATGTTACATTTGAAACATACCATATTTTTTAAATGTGCCTACAAAATATATACACGCTATAAACTGAGCGCCCCAACAGGTGCATCAATTTTCTAGTAATTTCTAATTTGCATTAGATTGCATGATACTCTCTCTGTTTCTAATATATGATACCGTTGATATTTTTATACGTTTGACCATTCTTCCTATTAAAAAAATTATTTAATTATTATTATTTTATTGTGACTTAATTTATCATCAAGTGTTAATTATTTAATTATTATGGTTTAAATATTTTTAGTTTGCACAATAAATTTGAATAAGACGAATGATCAAATGTTTATTAAAAATTTAACGGTATCCTATTTTAAAAAAACAAAGGTAGTATGACCGAACCCTATTTTAAACATCTCAGAGCTGAAGAAGCATTTAAGAACTTTTAGAGTAATTACGCTCGATCGTATGTGTCTTGAGTCTCTTGACCTCTTAAGACACGCTTTGAACTCGATTTACGTATGAAGACAACTCATCGTTTGACCCCGAACTAAAAACACCACGCTATACCACATGCATTACCGTGTCTTCCTTTCTTGCACTCCTTCCCAATCATATTCCGTTGTGTGTATATATTTTTGAAACTATTCGCACCAACACGAATTTATATATCCCGTCGTGTATATATTTTTTTTATCCCTCGAGAAAATGTTCACTCGTTTGCTTAAAAAAACCATTCAAACGGTTATGAAAAATTTTAGAAAAATTTGAAAAACACTTATACAACATATCTATAAAACTTCACAAAATCTTAAATCCAAACTTAACTCACACGTTGAGAACTTGAGATATATAAAAAAAAAAGACAAATCCAACATATGAATATTATATATTGTTCACATCTAAATTTATCTTTTATTTTCTCAATGTGTAGATCGAACTTGAACTTGATTTTTATGCACCGATAGATCTCACTACATCATTATCAACTTTTTTCAAAATCTTTCGCAACAAATTGTTTGAATTTTAATAAAAAAAAATACACGAGGGGCATCCGCTCAACAGACTAGAATCCACTCCCCCGTGTATATATATGTATAGTAGCGAGCAGATCAATGACCAAAGCCTCAGCTAGCTTGCTTACTTACAAGTACGTACGTCACGTCAATCGATCCGACTCCGAGGAGCCAATTAATGGGCGCCGGCGCCGGCGACTGGCCCGTCTTCGTCGACGGAGGAGGCTCATCGTACAAAACAAGCTGGTCGGGCGCCGCCGCCGTCATCGTCTGCCTCTGCGCCGTCGCCGCCGTCTTCCTGATCATGGCCGGCATCACGCTGCTCTGCAAACGCGTCTTCCCTACGGCGCCGCCCGCGCCGCCGCCGCCGCCACCGCCGCCCCACGCGCGCGACGACGACGACGACGACGCGGCATTGTGGTCGCCGTCGGCATCGACGAGGCGACGCTGCAGGCGCTGCCGCTGGTGCTGTACGGCGAGGCGAGGACGGCGCAGACGAGCTGCGCCGTCTGCCTGGAGAGCTACGGCGGCAGCGACCGTGCTCCGGGCGCTGCCGGAGTGCGGCCACCTGTTCCACCGGGACTGCATCTTCACGTGGCTCCGGCGGCGACCCACGTGCCCGGTCTGCCGGGCGCCGCCATCGCCGGCGCCGCTCGCCGACGTTCTTGGTCTGCAGCTCTCTGTTTAAATTTTATGGTTAATCTTTCTTTCTTTCCATTCATTCATTTATTTGTTACACCACAATTAATTAATGTCACTGGCTAGAAGTAGAAGATGGAACGAAATTGCTTCAATGGATGTAAATTTGGGTTCCTTGTGTAATTATAGGTTGAATGGTGGTCAAGTGAAGAAACTTGATCACTAGCTATAATTCTCTCTTTTGTACATAAATGTTTTATGAGTCTCAACAAAATTTGCTCAAATTAAAGTTGTCATTAATATTGGAATAATGTTCTTGAGATGATAGAAATACGTAGTACTCCCTCCTTTCTAAATTGATCATCATATAATGGAATTTAAAATTTCTCAAATTGATCATCATATAACCGAATGGACACGAATTTCATCAGAATACAATTAATATAGCATGGGAGAATGTGTGCGTGCTAAAATGTAATTGACATGATGTTTTAATCGATACATACGTTGTAAAAGATTCAAGAGAAAAAATAATTTGAATTTTCGATCTATTGAATAGGCTTGCTAAACCTGACTGCATGCACCATGCACATGTCGGTAATGTTCCCTCGGGCTCATCCATTTTTTTTCTTCCATTTGATGGCAAGCATTTCTCTTATTAAGGCCTTGTTTAGTTAGGGAAATATTTTGGGTTTGGTTGTCACATCGGATATACGGACACACATTTGAAGTATTAAACGTAGTCTAATAACAAAACAAATTACAGATTCTGTCAGGAAACCGCGAGACAAATTTATTAAACCTAATTAATCCGTCATTATCAAATGCTTATTGTAGCACCACATTGTCAAATCATGACACAATTAGACTTAAAAGATTTGTCTCGCAATTTACACACAAACTGTGTAATTGATATTTTTTTCATATTTAATATTTCATACATGTGTCCAAACGTTAAATGTGATGGGGTGATGGGGGAAAAGTTATGTCTTAGAACTAAGCGAGGCCTAACTTACCGTAGGAAAAAAACGCGAATATTAAGAAAGGACCTAATATAAATAATTAGAAAGGTGATGCTTCGAATCCAGATTATCTAGCCCATCAACTTATGGAGCTAGCCGAAGACCCTTATGTTTCTCAACTTACCGTAAGGAAACATCGGGGAGTTCATAGGAGGGATAAGAGCGCGTAGCGGGAAAGCCGGGCTTGGCGCCAATAAAAATGGCGGTAAAAAGGAAATGGCGGGAGTCCGCTGCTCCTCCGGTTAATCTCGCTTTCATACACCTCTCTATGCATCTGGGCCCCACTTGGCAGGCTGCTCTCTCTCCCTCTCTCACTGCCGGTAGGACCCAGTCTGGCAGTTGATCCGTGTGGGCACTGTGCTGTATAGCCAATGTCCAAGACATATTTTTTTCAGCGTATTTATCAGATTAGGAAATTTTAGTTTATTTATCGAATTATTTGCTCTACGATTAAAAAATGTGTTATCTAAAAAAAGACTTATACTGCATTACTTAACCCATTTGTTTTAAGATATTTGTTAAGTTTATTTCAAAAAATATTTAATTTATTTGTACATAATAATACAAGTGATAATCCTCTCAATAATAAAATTTAAACAGGGTCACTCACCAGAACAGCTAACAAGCGTTCATCCAACAGGTTACACACAGTACAATGATGATTGATAAAATAGTAGAAATCCTGCAGCTAACCCATTTGTTTTAAGATATTTGTCAAGTTTATTTCTAAAAATATTTAATTTATATGTATAATTAAGTGCATAATAATAAACAGTGATAATCCTCTCAATAATAAAATTCAAACAGGGTCACTCACCAGAACAGCTAACAAGCGTTCATCCAACAGGTTACACACAGTACAATGATGATTGATAAAATAGTAGAAATCCTGCAGCATCAAATTACAGATGCATGAACTGCAGAACTGGCAAGCTTAACTGCAGAACTGCAGCACTCTTATTCCACTTGTCTCATTCTGAGGGGAAAGGAAAGGCAATTACATCACAAGATAAAAATATACTCAATATCAACTCTCCACTATCCAGAAATACAGGTAGAAACAAATTTTCCAAGCAGTGAACAATCAGAAACACATGCTTGGTGTTGGTGCAGCAACGCCACCAGAAGCCCGTCCAGCCATCTTCATCGCGAGCGGATCCCATGCCTTGCCCTCGGTGTCACTGCAATTGCCAGACTTGTTTGGATACATGTCAGCCACGGTGGTGGAATCGGCGTCGCCCTTTGCAGCCAATGCCTTCAGACGAATGCGCTCGGCCCTCGACCCGATTGTCTGGCCAACAATGGAGGCTGCTATGGTGAATGCCATGGCAGTCTTGGGCATGTTCACAGATTTCCTCAGCATTCCGATGAATGGAACAGCGGCATGGACAGCGGCAAACCACTGAGGGGAGAATTTCTTGGTGTGCTCACGCCACACCCCGAGAGGGATGTTTGCTGCCATTCCAAGCAACGCAATGGCTACCATCTTTGCAGGCAGGGGCTGGGGACGGAGAGACTTCACAAGTTCAGTCCGTGCAAGGGCTGCACGTATAGCGACCACAGCAGGCGGGCACTTCAGCTTCACACCTGCTGGTGGTTGTAAAGCCTTTGCAACAAGGGGCAGAATGCCACTCATTGCTCGGTAAGACCGGGCAAGTGGGCACTGCCCATTTTCCATCCATTCGTTGCTCATTGCCTCGTGCGATGATGAGTTACCTCCTTTCTGCTGAAAATGGTTCAAAACGTAACATGAGAAAACTGATCGGATTGATGAAAATCCTAGCTATGCAACTATGGCTGTCCGATCAAGAACATTAGCACTTGGATACATGAAAAGTAACATATAGCCAAACATCCAAGGAAATGCCAAAATGCCTACTTGTGAACCAAAGTCACAATCATTAACTTCAACTGAACAAATTCTGGATCAGTTCGTTATAACAAAATGGTAAAAAAGTTAGTAGGGAACATTCTTACTTTGAATAATAGACAAAATTAAGATAGATAATTGAGGCTTGCATTGTTATTAGGACTTGATTGCGAGAAACCAGATAGGATTTCACAAACATAGCCCCATAAGAAAAAAGAAACAAAATAAAAGGAAGGAATGAGGACAAACTTTCATGGAATTCTGGTTCGGATTGCTGGGCTTCTTGTTTGACTGATTTAGATTGTTGGGCTTCTTGTTCTGCCTTTTCCCCTTGCCATTAAAGAAGTTAAAACCAAATGGCCCAAATGCAGATAGACTTATTGTGGCAGCTCTAGCAGCCAATGGGTTAAACGGCAGAGCAGGTTCAGGCTTGGCATCAATGCTCTCACTGTTGTTCTCATCAGGTAAATATGACTTTCCTGAAAGCGGAACTATTCCATCCCGTCCATGGAAAAGTTTAAATGCTGAATCAAAGCCTGGTCCGTCCTCAAAAATTGGACCATTTCCTCCTCGGGCCTGCACAATAGCACAGATTAAGGATCCAATGCACTTTTGATATTGATATTGTCATCACCAGAGGTCATGTAAAGAAGATCTTACAGCTACTGGCAAAGCAGAAGAAAATGAATATGTTGTAGCTCCATTGATGTTTCTCAGGAATGGGCATCTCTCGACATTTGGATGACCAAAGAGGTTCTCTGATGATGCCGATTCATTAAGAAAGCTGCTGAAGAACATTTCCATCCTGGAGAAACCATGCCAAATGAACATAAATCATATTATGGTAAATGTAGTTCAATAAAGCATAAATGAGGATTGTGAAAGCAACAGACTTGAGCATGAGGAAATAAATAATATCGTCATGATAATTGAACATACTCAGATCACCTTCGAACAAACAGCATGTATGCACATGTGAGAGCAAAAGAGAAGCCTAGTAAGTTCAAGCAATGCATTGAGACATAGAGGCCATTAATTTAGTTAGTTCTGTGATTCTACAGTACCCTAAATGAATTACAAGGCCAATAGAGTATAGTACTTTCAGGAGTGTTTGCTTTACAAAGAGAGAAATATAACAGAACACACTTAGTGCCATGCCAGATCAATCATTTTTGTTCTACTCAAAACAGCACACATACCTTTTAACAAACTATATTTTCTAAAAGGGCGGAGAAACAGTGCATAACCATATTATGCATCAGAAGGAATAAAACCTCTTACAAAGTCAAGCTATATAAGTACATCCTGGGAAAAAACGAGATGCTGCCATTGCAGCATTGCCCCTGCTAATACATGCATGACATTGTATATCTACGTTGGTGGCCAACGGCGCACCAAGCGACACCCAACTTCTTGTATGGTCAAGGCCGCCACTTGGTTGCAGAGCCAAGAAGACAAGGGTCTTAGAGAAATGGCTCAGTGAAGGTCAAGATTTTGCCATAAATGGCTGAAACATGATGTGCACTTTTAGGAACGATTTGTGCTAACTCAGAGTTGGTCGGGCTCAGTGAAGGTCAAGATGTTACCATAAAGGGCAGAAACATGATGTGCACTTTTAGGAATGATTTGTGCTAACTCAAGAGTTGGTCGCGACTGTATATTCCTATTGTGGATAGATTCTGTTGTCTCGTGTGTTCTAGTAGCTGTTATTGGCCCATGGCATCATTGTAGTTACGAGTACTAGTTAGACAAGATTACATGATAAGACATTGACCAAAGTCGTCTCGGTTATCTTTCACCTCACAGATTCCTCACGGACCTGACAACTTGGTTCATGAGGACTCATGGACCTCAACAACTAGAAAGAACTAGGATCAGTTTGCTCGCGCCAATACAGCAACCTTTGTTCAATCCCCACAAAGTGGGGCGGCATTCCATTTTCACCCAGGCCTTAACGGCGCAACTAGAGCAAACGCACAACTACAAAGCACTAGGATTGGTTTGCAAGCGCCAATCCCCACAAAGTGGGGCAGCATTCCATTTTCACAACTAGAGCAAACGCACAAAAACTAATTGAATGGGGCGTGTGCCATACAAATTTTGTCTGATGCACTTTTTGCACACCAGGCCACCACCCAATTCTGAAGAATTGGGTGGAGTAACTGGGAGGGGAAGCAGACCGAAACCAATGACTAACACACAAATTGGACACCAAGTCCAGTCGATTGTATCAGACAGAATTGGGGTCAATCCGTCTCGACGAGGAGGCTAAAGATCCCGTCCACAGCGATCACCGCCAGATCCACCTAAACCCACCACACCCACACCACACCACTCGCACCAAACCAAAAGTAGAGGAACCAAGAGCAAATTAAACCCCATGCCGCCGCGCGATCGAGCGGGGTGGAAGGTAACGAAACCCTAAAAGCCTTAAGAGAGGCGGATTAATTCATTCAACGATGGGAGAGGAGATGGAAACGACGAAGAGAGAGAGCTCACCTCGCCGATCTGCCGGACGAACGGACGAACACGAGGGGAGGGGGGGATCGTGTGGAGGGCACGCACAGGCACCGCGGATGCGGGAAGGGAGCGCAGCTGCCACGCGACGCGACACATCTCCCCCTACCCACCTACCGCGACGCGACGGGCGGCGCGGGCCGGATTTAGCGAGACAAATGCGATTGATGTACCGCCGCCGCCGCCGCCGCCGAGGGATCCAGGGGACGCCGCCGCCGCCGCCGCCGCCAGCGCTGATGAGGTGGGAGGGGAGGAAGGGTGGGGATCGGATGGCTTCGTCTCGTCTCGCGCCGGGAACGTTTTCTTTTCTTTCCTTCTTTCTCGCCTTCCTCTCCGAGTTAATTTTTTCCAAATATTTCCAGTGACATGGCAATAACGAGTGCTAACTAATGATGTAATAGAGTTTTGATCGTAAGAGCATCGCCAATAGTCTACTTATCTGATTCACAAAACTGATTTTGAGGAATTTTAGTCTAAAAAACAGCTTCTACACATCCTCTACTCTTTTACCAGAGTTTGGAGTTCCCTTCGCCCGATTCCTCGCTCCGTTTACATGTGGGCACGAAACTCGCTCCCAATCTCGCACTCCCTCCTCTCTCCTCCCGTTCCAGTGCGTGGAGATAGCGATCTTTCTGCGCGTGAAAGAAAAAAAATGGAATTTCATGTTGGTAGTTTATCAAAGGGGCTCACTTTTAAGTTTTGGATATTGAATTTAGGCTATCTGTTGAAGGGAAGAGTTTTTTCACATCATATTTTCAGTTTAAGAAACCAAAAAAAAAAATTTAAGGAAAGATTATACGTAAACTGTTGGTGATACTCTAATGCATAGCTCAGCCCTTGAAATTAGGGCCATTTTGTATTAGTGCCAAAATGTGCCATACCAATATTTTGGTAGTTTGAACAGTGATTTTGGTTTGAAGCCAAATCATTGGCATTGTCAATGTCCAATTTGATATTTTCTATATTCTACTTAAAGTTTGGTTCCAAATTGGCCTCTAACCAAATACAACTCTACCCTACCAAAAAATTGGTAGTGCCAAAACTTGCCTAGGTTTTAGCACTATCAATATTTTGGTAGGGTATTGAACCAAACAAGCCTTTAGTCTCTGAGTGACCATGCCTAAGAATTCTTACCTCCGTTATGCTCCCTCTGCTCCTAAATATTCGACGATGTTGACCTTTTTAAACATATTTGACCGCTTGTCTTATTAAAAAATTAAGTAATTATTAATTTTTTTTTTCTATCATTTGATTCAGGGTTAAATATACTACTACTACTCCAGTTTTTGAATAATATTTTTAAAAAAATTAAATAAGACGAACGGTCAAACGTATTAAAAAGTCAACGGTGTCAAATACTAAGGACGGAGGGACTAATATATTTGTCTTTCTAGTTATTTAGTAAGATTAAAGTTTAGGTATAGAAAATTATAGCACTTAAATAATAGTACCTCTCCCGTCCGGTCGAGTCAAGCAGCAGGAGCGAGCCCACAAGAGCTTTTACTGTACCAGTTCCGAATATGAGAAGGGGCTCGCGGATTTTAACAGGTTAGGCTTAATCTACCCAATTGAAAATCTCTTGCAGTAGCTTTTACTATAAATCCATTTCTTCCACAAACTCCTGTGACCTAACCATCTAGATAGAAGCCTCGCAGTTTGCAAAGAAATCAAGCTACCTCTTATTTAATAATACTATATATGTTTTAAAATATGATGCTATTGACTTTTTAACAAATATTTAACTATTTATTTTATTTAAATTTTTATACAAATGCAAAAAATTTTAAGTCACGCTTAAAAACATTTGACGATAAATCAAGTCACAATAAAAACAAAGGGTCACATATAGCATAGAAAATCAACAACGCTATATATTAAAAAACAAAATAAGTGTATATGATTGAAAGTAGGAGGGTGAATGAGAATAAAGTAGAAAAATATTTAAATGAGAGGTCCCATGGGACATATGGTACTGTATAGTGATGACTATTTAAGATGAAATTTTAATTTGGACGGAGGTATAGTAATTGGAATCTTGCTAAACATTGGCGTATATACCCGCAATACCAACTAAAAATAATGAATGTTAATCCGAGGACTGTAGCTAATCACAAGGAACCCACCTAGAAGACCCTATGGACTTCTACACATATGTTTGTCGTCAGGGTTACAGAAAAGACATGGAAAGAAACGAACAAAATCAGGTCAAAACTTAATTAACCTGGCGTGTTAGCGCACAACTAAGCAGAAATCTAGCCACATCTAGAATTCAAGATACTAGATATTAAGTACAGACAAGCAATTGAATCCACCCAATCAAACAGTCGTAATTAATTTTTTTTCTTGCACAGTCGCAATTAATTAATTAATTAATTACCCCACCGTTTTTATTTTAATTGACCGTTTTAAACAATGACACGGTCTACAAGATATATCTTTGACCTTATTTTTCTATTATAATATATATAATAAATAAATGCTATTTATTTACTATATTGTTTTAAAATATAAATCTATATATGTTGTTCTAGTTCCTTTAAACTAAATATTTTTAAAGTTATTGGTGGTTAAAGTTTATAAAAGTTTAACTTAAACTTGTCAAAACGTTAATTAATATGGAACCGAGGTAGCAATTAACTAATTAAGCAATTAATCCAACTCATTGACCTTGAGCTGCACCTAAACACGCCACGCTACCACCTGCGTCTCCGTCTCCTTCTCCTCCTCCATTGGAGACCGTAGCTTAGCTTGCTTCTTGCTGCTTGCCATGGTCGAGCTCAGCTAGAGCTTGCTTGCTTGCTCGCGTTAGCTAGGCAATGAGCGCGGGAGCCCGTCGCCGGAGGCGATGGCGGCGGCGGCGGCGGCGGGACTATATTTGGGTCGGGTGCATCGGCGGGTTCGGCTACGGCGTCGGCGCCTCCGTCGGCGTGCTCCTCGTCGTCTCCACCGTCGCGCTCGCCATCTACTTCTGCAGCCGCACGTCCATGCCGGTGGCCGCCGCCGGCCGCCCGCCATCTCCGCCTCGGCCACCGCGCCGCGACGGCGACGACGTCGAGGCCGGCACCGGCATCGACGACGCGACGCTGGAGGCGTTCCGGAGGTGGTCTACGGCGAGGCGAGGAAGGCTCGCGGCGACGGCGGCGCGGCGGCGACGCAGACGTGCTGCCCCGTGTGCCTGGAGAACTACGGCGACGGCGACGTGCTCCGGGCGCTGCCGGACTGCGGCCACCTGTTCCACCGCGAGTGCGTGGACCCGTTGGCTCCGGCAGCGGCCGACGTGCCCCGTCTGCCGGACGTCGCCGCTGCCGAGCCCCATGCCGACGCCGCTCGCCGAGGTGACGCCGCTGGCTCTCGTCAGGCCGTCGTGACGTGACGTCATCAGGTGAGCCGTGTGTTCTTGGTCTGATGCTCTCTGTTTATTTTTCTTTTCTTTTTTTCGTTTGTAATACATCAGAAAATATCACTAGAAGTAGACAAAAAATGAAGCAAATTTGTTTGTTTCCACGGATGTAAATTTGTTCATTTGGGAATTTGACGACTAATTCTATATTTTTGTACTACTTTGTACATATAAATGTTGGATGAGTTTCAACAAAATTTCCTCAAAAGTTGACACAAATGGTCTGAACAGTAATAGAATAAAAAGGGATTAATTGAGGGTAAGAAAATTCTTCGCATGCTGTACAGCTCAAAATAAATTTTGAGTGTCTGTCCTTGGATGTGAATTGATTGAGAACAGGAACAGGAACCAGGAAGTCAATGTACTGGATGTACAAATCTCCCCTGTGATACAGAATGCATTGAATTTGTCCTGAATCCCAGATTCACAAGCATTTTCACTAGATAAGTACCAGCATTTTTTAAAGTATTGTCTATTGAGTTCACATCAGAAATTTCCATACCATGTTCATCTTCAACATACACAAATTTCATTTGCTGTAATTCCTCTATGGACATGAAAAAAAATGCTAGTGATACACAAGAAGAAAATTCTCTCTACAAGTAAAGGAGACAGAGCAAGTAAGATTATTTCAGAGATCTAGATGGAGCAATTTTAACTGCTCCCTACACAGATTATTCACAAATGTTTTCACTTTCACACCCAAGATTTGCCACCTTCCCTTGCAAATACCGAAGAATGAGCGGAATCGAAACCATTGCATCATTCCCAGGCCTTGTGCACAACCTAGCAATGATCACAAGGTTCCGAAGCTCCTTGGAGTCATAGATATTGCCAAGATCTGCATCTACCATTTTGTACATTGTGCAGGCAAATCCAGGCTCCTGCACCCACTGCACGAGCTCGCCTTCGCCGCCCGGCGATTGCCCGGTCACTAGCTCAAGGATCAGCACACCATACTGGAACACCAGGTCCCTTCTCCTCTGCTGAATTTCATCTGAAGGTCACATATATGGAATGCTGTCAGTGTCAGGTCATGCCTATGTTCTACACAAGGTGATATAGAAGAGACAAATTTAGAGTTGTTTCTGTTGTTTGGGTGGTAATTAGACCTTCAAAAGATGCAGCATTGGATTCCGCCGTTCGTTTCGGGTCGTAACCGATGACACTGACATCTGATAACTGAAAATGGTACAAGCTTCAGTTGGTCGATCGATGTGCTTCAAACATGTATGAACAATGGTTACTGTGAATCTTACCTTTGCGACAAAATTGGCATCCATCATCACATTGCTTGAGTTGACCGACACATGGAACACCGGAGGATCGCAGAAGTAGTACAGGTATTCCTGCATCATCAGTTCATCACACACAACAAAGAACAATGTGATGTCACTCACTATACAAGTTCAGAAACCAAATCTGGCATCAGATGACTTTAAATTGCATTTTCCTGCCAGTTTGTATAACATGTTGAGAGCAATGTTGTATGATGATTTATAGTACCAATGCTGCTGCAACATCTATGGCGACCTGCAACCTGGTCCTCCAGTTCAGAGGCGTCCTGAGAGGATCTGCCAAGAAATTAACCATCATCACAAACTTGACTGACAAAACCACACAATTTCTGAAGAATTCTGCCACAAAATGCGCAAGCAAATTTACCATGGAGACATTCTTTCAGAGTCCTGTTCTCCATCTTGTCGAACACCAGAAACCTAAAACAGCAAATAGAAAAAGCAAACACTGTAACCAATAATTGAACACCAAATAAAAAAAGATTCAGATGATTCACGACAGTGATGAACTGAACTGAACCTGGAGTGGCCGTCAGCGAAGCCATGGAGCCTGACGATGTGGCGGTGGTTGAGGCGGGCGAGCAGCTGCAGCTCGCGGTAGAAGGCCTCCCTGTTCTGGTCGCCGTCGCCGCCGGCTCGCCGCACCGTCGCGACGAGGCCGTCGGCGAACCGGGACCTGTACGCCGCGCGGCCACCAGGGCCGGCCTCCAGGATCGCGCTGAACCCGTTCGTCGCCGCCTCGATCTCCTTGTGCTTGAATTTCCTTAGGAATGGCAACCCACCTGCCAAGAAAAATATGTGAAAATTCAGCAACAATTCAGGCTGAAAATGTGGAAAATTCCTCTGCAGGGTGTGCAAAAGACTGAAGAAACCAAATGATATCACCAAAATTCCCTTGCTTTAAACAACTGGTTCCAAAAGAACAAAAAAGAGAAAAATCTCAAGAAAACTAGTGCATTACTCGAACAAAACCAAAGGCAAGAATGGCTACAAGACAGCAAATCAAGAACCAAATATTTCTTCAGAAAGCAGCTACAAAGAAGAGGAGAAGAAGAAGATGGCCGTACGGTTGCCGCCGAGGCAGAGCTGATGCCGGCTCAGGCAGCCCATCCTCGTTGCCGCCGGCGCACGAGCACACTCGTCACCTCCAATGGGGGATTGGAGGAGCAGCAGCCAGTGACTGACCAACCGACTGACTGACTGACAGACAGACTGACGAATGGATGGAAGGATGAAATACTGTTTGGCAGTATGGTTGCCTGCAGCCTGCAGCTGCAGGATTGGCTTCTTGCTGCTGCTGCTGCTGCTACTTGCCTTGTTGATGGAGTCATGCAGGTACAGAAAACCTACGGACGATTGATGGTGTTGCCAAATGCCAAGATTACTGGTAATCGAGTGTGCTACAGTACTGTGCCTGAGATTGTCGTTGTTTGTTGTTGCCTTTGTGTCGGTCCCCTTCCAGCCTAGCCTGCTTTTGGTTCCCCCGCTTCGTCTACTCCGTTCACAAATATAAGGGATTCATGCGCAGAGTTTAGAATATCTGATTATCGGTACGATGGTTATCGAAGAAGTACCAATTTTCCAATTCATTTTATTTATTGTTGTAGTTGCACCGCTAGACGTAATATTTCCTAATCAGATAGTTTTAGCTCAATCTAGAACTCTGCTAAACTGTTACGGGTTCCCTTATATTTGTGGGACGAAGATTGGTATTTTACATTGTGTTACAGTGTGAGTGATGATTCCGTGGCTTTTGGGAGGGTCCCTCTCTTCAAAGTTGTTACCCTCGCCGTTTCTCTAATTTAAAGTTGTTGTTTAAGTACGATTAATTATATTATCACCTTTTATCAATCTATTAAAGATAAAATAATAACTACACGTTAGTATTTCTCATTATAATGAAAAGAATTTGTGTTGGCCTCCTTACTTCCAGCATAAAGCCCTGAACTAGGACCAGTGCTGTTCTTTTCTGAAAGATGGCCGATCAGAATTCTTGTTTAGTTGCATGGAAATACTTGTTAGATTAGTTATCTGTCAGGAAGCTATCAAACTGTTTGGGTTAATCTCTTTTTCCTTGCCCAACCTGAGGGAAAGCACTAACACTGTTGACATTTTTATCCAGCCATTGAGTAACCACATCCAAATGTGCCAGCTCTTGGATTTCTTTTTTTTTTCTTTTTTTACCTTTTTCACTTTTATGCTGCTGGGAATCTTTTCACATCATGGGAGGGGGATATTCCAACAATCTTGGACACAGAAAGAGAAAATAAAAGGGGGGGAATGGAGAGAGAGAGAGAGAGAGAAACATTGGAGAAATTGCAGAAGTGTCATGCTTCCTTGCTTTCAGTTTCAGCCAGGATTTGCAGATGTGACATTGTTTTCAGAGCCTTTCATCTCAAGTGATCCTCCCAAAAGAAGAGAAGAGAAGAGAGGGAGATGCATGTACACTTGGCTGCTAGCAAAAAATGTTTGGGGCTTATTCGGATTACGGGATTGTAAAAACGTAGGAATAGGAAAATCATAGGAATATGATAGGAATGTATGGGTAAAACAGATGATTGAAAAATACAGGAATTCTGTAGATAGGATTGGTAAACATGTGTTCGGATAGACAGAGGAAAAACATAGGAAATGGAAAAAATGAGGTAGGACTGGATGTAAATTTTTCTTTGTTTCTCTATTGATTCCATAGGAAAGGAATGTTTCCTCCGATTTTCCTTTGGGTTGATTCATGTGAACCGAACAACAGGAAAGGAAATATTTCCTATCTATAGTATTCTAAAAATCCCTCAATCTGAAGAGGCCCTTGGTTTTCTTTGTCAATTCAGTTCGGTGCAAAATTACCCTGCCGTTTGATCCCTCATCTTTTTTAAAAAGAAAATTATAAATACTTAAAAGGTATGTCATACTATTAATTAAAGTACCATATTGTATCCTAAACATTCCGTTTATTTTAAATTTCCTAATAATCAAAATCGTAACAGAAATGATTAATGATGATAAGTAAATGAAAATAGAGGGGTAGGGAGATGGTTTAAAATGTTAATGGTAGTAGCTTTTTTTCGCGAACATGCAAAAGAGTTACACGGACGTAGGCCCACCGCCCCCCTCCATCTCCGCGGCTTCGATGCCACCGCCGACACCTCGCTGCCCGCCTGTGTCCACCGCCCACCGCCGAGGCGGCGCCTCCCATGGACATCCCTCTAAACCCAGCGATTCCCCCCTCTTCCCCCTCCCCCACCCCCATCCCAGCCCGGGACACTAAACCATTCTACTGCTTTCGTCGGGGTCGCCAGAGTTGGAGAAGGTGTTGCCGGAGCTGGAGGAGAAGAGCTAAGGTTACCGGAGCACAAATCGTGAAGTAAATCTCAAGGTCAGTAATCTGCATGATTTTAACATAAAAATCATTCGCTAGCCATTTAGCCATTTTGATCAAATATTCAGATTGATTGACGCATATATTCTCCGGGCATTTTGATCGAGCAACAACAGATCAATTAATTAATCACCTGCAAGTCAAACACAATTTTTTTTATCTCTTGGTTAACGCAGAGATCTAGTCTAGCTAGTTGTAGTAGTGTGGCACTGTGGCGTCCTTGGCACGTGTGGTGGGCGCGCGTGGCGCACGTACGAACGTGTGCTGTGCGACACCCCACGTGCCGCACGATCCAACGCAATACGCAGGTGGCTACACTCCAAAAGAAAATGTACGTGTATATATACTCGATCTGTGCAACCCTCACGTACGACTAATAAATACGGAGTACTCTCTGCATCTACTTTTGATAGTCATATTTTATCTTGGTACACAGACCAAAGATCATTTAAACATGCTACGTTATTTCTCGTAAACAAGCAATTTATTAATACTTACATTTCTCGATGCCCATATAGCCAATTTTGTATGGAAAAATAGAGAGTCATGCATTAAATCCGAGAAAGTCATTAATATGATAGGTTGTTGGATTGAAATATGCCTATCAAAAATAAATTTAGATGGAGGGAGTACTGTACACGAGTACTCGGCAGCATGTGACAGTGCGTAGTACCAGTACATTTGTGAAATTAATCCTGCACGGTTGGGTAGGTCATTACTTTGGTTTCTCAGTTGACACCTTCTTCCTTTGTTTTTTTTATGCACATAACTTTTGAAGACGTTTTACTATTCGTTTTATTAAAAAAAATATAATTATCGTTTACTTGGTTATGATTTGTTCTACTACACATATATTTTTACACATTTGAAAAAAATATTTTTACACTTATATTGCTAACTCGTGGCTTATCGTATATATCATTATGTAATCGATGAACTTTTCTCAACTCAATTTCCTTATTTCCGTCATGGTCAACTTTGTTTATGAAGCAGGTTCCCTTACCGTTTTCGACGTGGTCACCGGACCCCCACGGTAAGGTGGTTACCGCGGTTACCGCGAAAACCACGCGGTAACCGTGAGACATACTGTGGTTTCAAAAAGTGAAAAGGTTACCATGTATGATAACCGCGTGGTTAGTTACAGTGATTTAAGTAACACCCTAATTAAGGTCCTGAGTTCAAATTTTCATAGGAGCGAATTTCACATTATGTTATTTGAGGGCTAAGTTCCCTGCTTTGTAGGCTAAGTTTCTAATTTAAAAAGGCTGTATATATCCGGTTGGATGTAGAGACCGGGTAGAAAATACCATTCTCTAAAAAATAAAATAAAATAACCCACGCAGTTCTGTAAACCTTGCTATGAAGAAGAAAGCTTGCTGTGATCTTTCTACCTTCTTGATAGCAACAAATTTATGACACAACTACAGTCGCTTTCAACAGCCGAGGGAAGCATTGTCCACTGAAGGACACGAGAGATGCTTTCCATGTATGCAAGCATATATCTGATTCTAAGGCATATCACTACAGTGATCTATCGACTGGCAAGCCAGGAATATTGGAGAGCATGACCGTCCTGCAGTATCATGTTGATACCCACCCTGACAGTATCTCTGATCTATCTACCTTCGTGATACCCTTCAGTTTCTCTGGTAGTTGTGCTCTGACTAACCAAAAGGATAATCTGATTTTTGGAAATCGACAATGGATGGTGTCTTCACCGTCAAATCCTTTTATAAAGCTCTGAAATTGCAATGAGTCCCTTGCACTTTTTAAAGACTTTTGAAGTTGGAAATCTATCTATTATATACTAAAAGTCCATTAAACTTCCTACAAACGCTCCTAAACTGCCACGTGACGATCTAAAAACGCTCTCAGGCTGCCACATGGCATTAATATCTATCTCTTGATTTTTAGTTAATGTGGTGGGTCCAATATTCTAAACCGTTGGATTTGATTGAGATGTAAAACATAGAGCCCAAACGGCCACCACTTCCAACCGCAGGTGCAGGCATAGTACTCCTTCGGGTCCAGCGCCGCCTTCCCAGTTCAAGCTTCCCTATTCCGATCCGTGTTTCCACGGCGTCAATGGTTGATGTTGTTCATTAATTGCTATTAATCCGGTTGTAGCCTTTCTTTGATATTCTTCTTCTCTCCATTGCGCACCAGCAAAGTGCAAGGGCAGATGGCAGAATCAGAGCATAGACAATGGAGGAATGGTCTCCATCTAAGACCATAACTCGGAGATTTCATTCTGCATTGTTCTAATCTCCTAACGATTTTTGTTCGTCGCTTCATCCTGAGACAATTTTGTTTGCCGCTTCATATAGGGATGCGAACCAAAGCTGCTGAAACACAAAGGCAAAGCAGGATCGGACAAGATTATTTCAGTACTCTAATAAACTCCACTTAAAACAATACTCTATGTTTTAGGCCTGAAACCAACCTACACTTGGATCAAACAACGGTATTTATTGAGTTTAATCTATTTTGATCTGATTTTTTTTCTTTGTTTAACTTTAGCCCCAGGAGAGAGACAGGTAACGAGATATTAACATGAACAGTGAAAAATAAAGGACACGCAAAACTAAAAGGGATTGGTAAAATAGTATGATTCTTAAATGATTCCTAAATCGAAACAAACACCCCATGTCCATAATGTGGACATACTAATTACCTTACATCTATCCTATGCCATGCTATTATAAGTTTCTCCATATATTATAAAATATATAAGCCATGTTAAGATAACTAAGGTAACAGTACATACTTGGTTTAAAAGTTATATTTGTTAGTTAAATTTAAATTTTTGGACTCATGTTAACTAGGTTTTTCTGTGATAAAAATATATTATAGAAGCGAGATATATGATATGTGTATCTTCTTTGTCTTTATTTACGTCCAGTTTAATTTCCAAAACAAAAAATTTCACGCTGTCACATCGAATGTTTGGACACATACATAGAGTATTAAATGTAGGAAAAAAATAAAACCAATTACACATATTGCGTGTAAATTGTGAACAAATCTTTTAAGCCTAATTGCGTTATGATTTGACATTGCTAAGATTAAACTACGAAAATAAAGTTGCTAGAGGGACATCCGCCACCACAAGCCGCCGCCTTCTAAACACTAACAGTCGGATCCACCGTCTCCTAGCCGTTTGCCCCGCCACGGACGTAGGCCCACTGCCCTCCTCCACTCCCGCGGCTTCGGCACCGCTGCCGACGCCTCGCTGCCCGCCTGTGTCCACTGCCCACCGCCGAGCCGGTGCCTTCCATGGCCATCCCTCTAAGCCCAACAATTCCCTCCCATTCCCCCTCCCCCCAACCCCATCCCAGCCCAGAACCCCTAAACCATTCTATTGCTTTCGTCGGAGTAGCCAGAGTTAGAGAAGATGTCGCTAGAGCTGGAGGAGAAGAGCTAAGGTCATTAGAGCACGAATCACAAAACAAATACCAAGATCAGTAATCCGCGTGATTTTAAGATAAAAAATCATTCACCAGCCCTTTAGCCATTCCGATCAAATATTCAGATTAATTGACGCATATATTCTCCGGGCATTTTGATCGAGCAACAACAGATCAATTAATTAAGCACCTGCAAGTCAAACACAATTTTTTTTATCTCTTGGATAACGCATCGATCTAGGCTGTGTTTGCAACTCCCTTTTCCCAACCCCTCTCCCTCGTTTTTCGCGCGCACGTTTTTCAAACTGCTAAATAGTGTGTTTTTTGCAAAAAGTTTCTATACGAAAGTTACTTAAAAAAATCAAATTAATTCATTTTTGAAAAAAAATTAGCTTATACTTAATTAATCACATGCTAATGAATCGCTCCGTTTTCCGTGCGGAGGGAATATGTTTCCATCCACCTCATGCGAACACAGCCTAGTCTAGTTGTAGTAGTGTGGCACTGTGGCGTCCTTGGCACGTGTGGTGGGCGCGCGTGGCGCACGTACGAACGTGTGCTGTGCGACACCCCACGTGCCGCACGATCCAACGCAATACGCAGGTGGCTACACTCCAAAAGAAAATGTACGTGTATATATACTCGATCTGTGCAACCCTCACGTACGACTAATAAATACGGAGTACTCTCTGCATCTACTTTTGATAGTCATATTTTATCTTGGTACACAGACCAAAGATCATTTAAACATGCTACGTTATTTCTCGTAAACAAGCAATTTATTAATACTTACATTTCTCGATGCCCATATATCCAATCTTGTGTGGAAGAATGAAGAGTCACGCATTAAATCCGAGAAAGTCATTGAGAGAATAGGTTGTTGGATTGAAATATGCCTATCAAAAATAATTTTTTCAGATTTGGGAGTATTTATCAAAAACATCAATCATATATTGACGTAGTCGTTCATAAAAATCATTACATATATCTATCAAATTATATATTTATGTTGAATAGTCTAATATTGGTTGTGGAAATACAAGGGCCTAATATATAAGGGGGGAGCCTCTCACCTCATTAGCTAGCTTTTAGGGATAGGAAAGGCCCTTTATGATCTTATACCTAGCGGATAATTTGCTTAAGAGAAGTTGTAGAGGAAAAGAAGTTTCGATTTTGTGTTGAAGATGAAACCATTGACCATACTTTTCTGAAATGTCCTATGGCAAAACTTCTAATAATGTTCCATATTTTTTTGGTGGATGGTTAATGTAATTTGATATGAAGACGGGAAACCTGATTTGCAGTTGGAGTATCAGCTATGATTTGGTCAATTTGGGGAGCAAGAAATGCGGCTGGAGGAAAACCAAGGAAGACTTCAGCAGGGGCGGGGCACGGCTACTAAGTGGTAGGAGAGGGCAACTCACTAGTTTTTTTCGTTAACACGTTTTTCAATATGCTAAACGATGTGTTTTGTGTAAAAGTTTTCAATATGCTAAACGATGGATCGTCTCGTTTTAATACACACTACAAAATGTGAGATGTATGGTGCAGGGCATGCTGAAGGCTTCGTGCTGGACCGATGTGAAGAAGAAGACCTCTGAAGCACCAGGTCCTTTTGTGCTGGAATTAAGATGTGATGAGTTTCTCAGTTTTTGTTGTATGTAGATCAAAGCTCAAAGGGAGCTGCTAGTGCTGCAATCATGGCCGAAGTGAGCAGATCCACCAGATAAAAGAGCAAAGTGTTTAGATAATCACAAGTTCACAACACAATTAATATTAGCCTCCTATCTACAAGGTATGGTATTTATATAACCTATATGATTGATCCTCACTTAGTGTATTCTCTTTTATATAGTTATTAGTATTTTCCTATTATATGGTGCTTCGACATCACCTTAATTATTTATCTCCATTACACTCACACTTAACGTCTAAGATTATCCCAAAATCATTTTACTATGGAAAAAGTACGAATTACCCCCCTAAACTATTACAGTCGACCGAATTACCCCCCTAAACCCAAAACCCAAAACCCAAAACCCTAACCCTAAAGTAATTCGTACTTTTTCCTATAAATTATAATGTTTTGTATTTCTATTTTGACATGAGTTATAGCTAGCATTTTTATATATACCCAATGCCTTCTAAGATTCTTATAATCAAATTTGCAAACATAAGTTATATACCATTTCCTGCAGCAACGCGCGAGGAATCATCTAGTATACATATACAGATGTACTAGGATGCAATTCTTTTAATTGTTATGGAGGTACCTATTCGATCATGAGATGTTGGATGCGAGAATAATTAGCCATTTAATATGTATCTACTCCAAATAATATGTATCGTTTATGCAAGTTCTCCGAAGATACTCCCTCCTTCTCATAATATAAGTGATTTTAACTTTTTCTTGCATTGTTTGACCATTCGTTTTATTCAAAACATTTTAGAATTATTATTTATTTTATTTGTGACTTACTTTATTATCCAAAGTACTTTAAGCACAACTTTTCGTTTTTTATATTTGCACAAATTTTTGAATAAGACGAGTGGTCAAACAGTGTAAGCAAAAAGTCACACGTAAGGTTCGTTTCAAAATTCACACCCAAATTATAGTCATACAAGAAAGTTAGTGTTTCTCAATGTGTTAAATTTCCTGTGATATAACTATCCCATATATAACTAGCCTATATGAATTTAAGGTATTTAAGTTCTAGATTTAACATAGATATTTGTACTTATGACTAATTATATTTTCAGTAATAGACGATATACCTCTCGATAACGAGACACGTATATATCAGCCCAATTTTACGGAAAAGTTTATGTGTGCGCTCGTAGATATAAGTGTGCGTTACACCGATATTAATTTCACCCGTATTTCTAAAAGAAAAAAGTTTAAAATTTTGCAGCTTTGATATCCCGATTTGGACATGGATTAATTTCCAGCTCAAAAGTCAAAAACCAAAGAGTCCACAGCCACCGGTCTCATCGCTAACCACCAACGCCTAATCGTGATTATCCGAGGCTGTTAGATCGCCGGGCCCACACGTCAGTCTCACCCCCGAAATAATCTAATCCTTTCAACAAAAAAGTCAAAAGCGCACGCGAAGAAACCGAACAGATTCCTTTCTTCCTCACGACTCCTGGATTTTTATAAATTACACCCCCGAAAAATTTCTTCTCTCACAATCCAGTCCTCGAACTCCAACCCAGCCATGGCGACCAAGCAGAGCATCCTCCTCCTCCTCGCCCTCCTCGCCGCCGCCGCCTCCGCCGTCACCGACGTCGAGTACTGCAGTGAGTGTCCCTCCCGCTCGCCCCCCAAAACCCCCTTTCTTCCGCGGTTCTGAGGGGGCGAAGGGTACGCGAAGATTGGAAGCTTTGGGGTTCTTGATGATGTTGCTGTTGCTTTTGCGTGCAGATAAGGGCAAGAAGTACCCGGTGAAGGTGAGCGGCGTGGAGATCGTGCCCGATCCGGTCGCCCGCGGCGAGCCCGCAACCTTCAAGATCTCCGCTTCCACTGGTATAATAAACCCCTCTCCCGTTTCTCCTTTTGCAAATATTACTCTTCGTGATGCAGTTGGGGTACTTGTTCCGCCATGAATTTTGGTGTACTAGCACCGGCTCTGAAGTCAATTGGCAGTATAATTGCGAGAATTAAGCTATGTACTAGTGGAATTTTAAGGTGGTGGTAGAATTTTGCTTGCTGTTTGGCCTGGAGAAGGAAATAATAATAATTTTTGCTTGCTGCTGAGTGCTCACCAGAATTTTCTTGTGATTGTACGGTGAGGTTAGGATTGGCATACGCAGATACGCTATTAGCTGTGGCGATTGATGGCTTGCGTTTTGCAGTTATGTTTGGGGATGAGTCTACACTGTGTGGCTATATATGCCTATGGTGTATTAACAGCAAGTGAGTGCGTGCCATGGAGAGTCTCCTTTTAGAGGTGTTAGGGTGTGTACAATTAGAGTTTAATTTAGTGGTTGAGAGAAATTGCAGTTATGTTTAGTAAATTCTTTAGACATCGGTGGCGCTGTTCGGAAGTGTGCTCGTTATTATGCTCACCCTGTAGTATTTATGTTTGGCGGTAATGGCCATGTAGAAAGCTGCAGAGCCCTAGTTGATTTGTGATTTGCTGATCACAGCTTGGAGATTTAGGCGTAACATGGCATTGATTTCTCGTAAGCCTTTATCAGAAATATCACTTTCTCTATGTAACGGCTTAGGAATTTAGTGCCAGTCAAGTACTCAGCCATGATGAAAACATTTTGGAAGAATGTAATACCACCTTTTATGTTATAAATGCCTTCTCTAGGTTAGGTAGCATATATTTTAGAGACAGGACTGCTGGCTCATTTCCCCTGCTTGCCTATGAGAAGCAGTATGGGGCGCTGGCGTTGCCAGAGACACTGGAGTATGGTTCTGAAGATGATGCAATCATGTGTATAGTGTGCGTCCTGTTCGTAGGACAAATCATGCCTTTGACATTTTCTGCTTATCAGTTCATGTAGGCGAGTAAATAAGGGAACTTTAGTTCCTGTCTTTTTTTCTTTTGAAGTAATGTTTTGGTTCTTAACTTTCTGTATGATGCACATTTAACATGTCTGCACAATAAATCTATAATTGTGTACATTTAAGGAAGTTGACTAATAAGAATCTTTAACGACTTGATTACACCTGAGAAGCAGCATCCATTTACCTATTATTATGTATAAAAGGAAGCTAAAACTGAATAGCAAGCAGTGCTTTTTCTAATATTCAAAATCTGTGGGCTTGATCAGTAAATCCACCAGATTGAGTCATCTCCATGTTGCCTGCAGCCTACCCTATTTTTTACAGGGCATAGCAAATTATGTATGGACATGATTAAATTGAGTGTATGCACGTTGTGGTGACAATGATCATTTAGTAATTTGTCCTTTGGGACACCAAAGCAGAGTCCATCTTATTGCATCATTAGGGCCTGTTTAGTTCGCGAAAAGAAAATTTTTGGGTGTCACATCGGATGTTTGACCGGATGTCGGAAGGGCTTTTCAGACACGAATGAAAAAACTAATTTCATAACTCGCCTGGAAACCGCGAGACGAATCTTTTGAGCCTAATTAATCCGTCATTAGCACATGTGGGTTACTGTAGCACTTATGGCTAATCATGGACTAATTAGACTCAAAAGATTCGTCTCGCGATTTCCCCCATAACTGTGCAATTAGTTTTTTCATTTATCTATATTTAGTGATTCATGCATGTGTCCAAAGATTCGATGTGATGTTTTTGGGAAAAAATTTTGGGGAACTAAACGGGGCCTTAGTTTCCACATCAGTATACTGTCATGGTAGGAATAGGTACCTCTCTAAGTGAACCATCCAAAGCTTTTCCTTAGAAAAAAGGGTAAAGCATCCAAAGCATTGGGAAATGGCACTGTGCCTCAGACTCAGTCATGCCCACTGTACCCAAGCTTTTTTTTAGTTTTTCCTTTTCTTGAAACGTAGTGCTTAGAAGTTAAAACCTTGCAAGTTTTAGGTAAGGTGATAGATGTATGTGAGGCCATTTTGCATGTGGTGTAGCACCACAGTTGGCAAAACCTGTGACCTTTTTCTTTCAATCAAATCTAAAAAAACAACAGCCTTAGTGATTAGTTTTACCATATGAGTGAGTCGAATCTAGCTATGAGTACATTTCATTATAAACCCTGATGGTTTCTAGATCCAATCCTTATATATATTATGCTTGTCAGGACTCAGGAATCTAGTTTAGGATCACAAGACTTGTCTATTTCTTTCTGCCACACTGACGATTAATTTATAATGAATCTTGATGACCTGCTGCAGATAAAACTATCGGTAAAGGGAAGCTGGTTATTGATGTGAAATACTTCTTCTTCTATGTCCACTCGGAAACTCGTGAGCTCTGTGATGTGACTTCCTGCCCGGCAAGTGGTGACTTCTTGGTAGCTCATCAGCAGACCCTGCCATCATATACTCCACCAGTAAGTCCGAAAATTTCATTTCTAAGTCTGAAATGTATGCTCTTACATGATAATTCATCTCAAATACCACTGATAATTCCAAATTGATCATCGTCTTACTCCGGTTCACGCTTGATGACACTTGCTTCTTCTTCAGGGCTCTTACACCATCACCATGAAGATGCTGGGTGATAACGATGAGGAGCTGAGCTGCATCTCGTTCGGGTTCAGCATCGGTTTCGCCGCATCAGAAGCCACCATCTGAATGCATCCTAGCTGAGGCATCCAGAGGCAGAATTCAGAAATATCACACCATGGATGTAATTACAAAAGCACCTATGTATCTTAGATCACAGAACTCAAATACAGTGCTCACCTGCCAACACATTGTGTTCAACTAAGACGTTTTATCCAGAGTTGAACAAACAATAAAAACATCACTCACTAGTCTACTTAACTCCGTTTAGCTGTTGAAATATGTTGCATTGCATGTTGAATTGAGCCTGGATGCATCTTGATCTTGAGAAAAAATTCCTGAACTTTTGAGGTGTGAAGCTTGTGCAAGCAATCTGGGTGGTTGGTGCTGTACTTGGGGCTGTTTGGTTGGTGGCCTCAGTTTGCCACACTAAACCTTAGGCGTGCCACAATTTTTCAGGCTAGTGTTTGGTTGCGTGTCACAGTTGAGTCAAGCCACACTTTATTAGCACATTGGCCCACGCGTCATACTCTCATTTGCTAGCCAAAATTTATCATAGTTGTGGCCAACAAATTGTTGGCCACACTTTGTGTGGCTTGCCACAGTTATGGCAAAGTTAGCCTCCATCCAAACGGCCCCTTAACCACTAGCCACATGGGAAAACCATGTTATGTTGACAGCTTAGGGTACTAGTATTTGGAGTTTGCGTGTCAACATCAGTAAGGATGGGCTAATTATTCTCTCAAGTTCACTCTGCTTCGTTATTTGGGTTAATGTGATCGAGATTAGGTAGGGCCAGCATAGGATTTCTGCCGCTCGAAAACGAGAGACTGTATATAAAAAAACGAAATTGGGATTGCTACTTTTACCTGCCACGCTAACATACATTCAGTTTAATTCGCATTAACACCAGTTGTTACCACTTACCAGACGCTAATTTAATTTGCAGGACACAAGTTGTTAGCAAACGTTAATTTAATTTGGAGCGATGCAAAGTGTGGATCCAACGATTTGGTTAATAAAGAATCCATGATTAATTTTAACGGATTTAATCATGTGCACTTGGTGTCAACTTTTCTTTTTGAAAGAACGGTGTCAACTTTTCGTGTAATCCCTTTTAAGGCACCGAAGCGAGATCATTTAACCAAGCAAACTCATTTAATCAAGCAAACCTTACGTTCAACTTTTTTTTAAAAAAAAATCCGTTCAAAAATCTAATCAAGCAAACCCTGTTTAAACCCATTTAATTTGCAAACCCTGTTTGGAACGCAGTAATCCCACTTAATTTCGTCATGGCTGTATCAATTTTCGTAGTAATTCCACACAAAATGGATCAATTTCAGCATTGATACAAATTTTTTTACCGCGTTCCAAACAAAACCTAAAAATTATAGTATCATTGGGCGTTCATCACCTGGATTAATGCTTAATTAATCTTCCTCCATCCCTCTGTGCTAGAGGAGGTTAATCAAGCAAACCCTGTTTGGAACGCAGTAATTCCACTTAATTTTGCCATAGCTGTATTAATTTCCGTAGTAATTCCACATAAAATAGGTCATTTACCGTATGAAAATAAAAAATATCCCTCGTTCCAAAGAAAGCCTAAAAATATACTACTACTCCAGTATGATTAGTCCCTTGATCACCTGGATTAACTCTTAATCTTCCTCCTCCATGGCTCCATCCTAGACCTAGAGGAGGTTAAGCGTTAATTAAGCAACCATTAACCATGAAAATGACTTGACTAATGACTAGTACAAAATTCAATTCAACCTTGTTGTCAAAAAGGCGGTTAAAAAGGAAGCAACCCCAACCCCCATCTCCCTCCCTCCCTCCATCTCTCTTCTTCTCCATTCCTTCCTCCTTCCTCCTCCTCTTCTTCAACCATCACCAAATCCACACGCTTCCCAAAAATCCAAACCCAAATTGCAACCCCCCCAATCTCCATTGCCATCGCCGCCATGATCATCAAGACGCTCAAGGCGCGGATCCTGCGCGCGCTCAAGTCCTCGCTTCCGGCGGCCGCGGCCACCGCGTCCCCGCCGCCGTCGCCGACCAAGCCGGGGCGAGCCGCCGTGGTGGTGGTCGCGGGCGACGCGTTCTCCGACGACGCGTCCTTCTTTGACGCCCACGAGACCCCGACCAAGAACGGGGCGGAGCCGATCGATGATTGGGAGCTCGTCGACGAGGAGGGTCGGGTTGGGGTTGCCCGCAGGCGGTGGCGGCGGAGGAGGAGGAGGAACAGCTCAGGGAGTTCCCGCGAGGTGCGCCGGGGAGGGGAGGGGGCGGTGGTGCTCTACCCACCACCCGCTCCGCGGCATCCGCAAGACGTTCGAGGACTGCAACGGCGTGCGCGCGCTGCTGGAGAACTCGACGTCGCGTTCCAGGAGCGGGACGTGTCCATGGACAGGGGCCTCCGGGACGAGCTCTGGTCCGTCACGGGGGAGAAGGCCGTGCCCCCGCGCCTGTTCGTCCGCGCGCCGCGACGTCGGCGGCGCCGCCCAGGTGCTCGCCCTCCACGAGGACGGCCGCCTCCTCGCCCTCCTCTCGCCGGGCAGCAACAAAACAGGAGGCGCCGCCGCCGCCGCCTCCGCCACCAACGCCAAGTGCGACGCCTGCGGGGGGCTCAGGTTCGTGGTGTGCGGCGAGTGCGACGGCAGCCGCAAGGTGTTCGACGGCGAGCGCGGCCGCGGCGTGCGGTGCCGCGGCTGCAACGAGAACGGCCTCGTCATGTGCGCGCTTTGCTTGTAGTAGCAAAGTAAAAATTAATTAGCGGTTAATTGTCAATTACCACCTCCCTTTTCACTCACTCTAATCTGCTTATATATTTTTAGTAGTAATTAATTACCCCTCTTGATGGTTTTGAGTGTGTGCCTGGACTTAGTGGTTGGCCTGTCATGTACATAAACTACTACTACTGCTACTAGTACTTGCTTCAGTTAAACTACATATGTGAATGTGATGTATATATGCTTAGTTTAGATGTCAATTTCACAACCTTAATTTGCATCATTGCATGCATCAATCAATCAGTTTCCTTTCTGATGAAACTTGGTGGTTTCATGAAAAAAGACTTTGACAAATGGCAATCAGCTCCAAATTAAACTGCTGGATTTCATCATCTTTTTGTGTGGATTTCAGAATGTTTCCTGACATAATTCAGCAGCTTAGCTAGCATTTCTGATTTCTGACAGAAGCAACATAGGATTCTCTTGCTGTGGTGGTCCTGTATATATAGAGAGATTATTATTACAGATTAGAAGAGCAAGCAATTGCAGCTTTACACTTTTGCTGTTTGTGCATAGCCTTTTGGATTAAAAGAAAGCTGGTGTGTTAGTGTCTTAGCAGCTTTGCATCATTGCATGTCACCACTCAAGTTTCTGAAGATTTTGATGCACTGAATCAATCAATTCCCAAGTCCCAACTACTTTATGATGTATCACATTCAGCAAACACAATGCATCACAGTAGCAAAAAACCATTTTGCAGAGGTGTTACAAATTCTTGCAGCCAAATGGAGAGGCAATTAGGGGACTGCATACATAAACCAACCTGATAAAAAAAATTGCAATATCAGCAAAAAGTAGAGCTTGAGTAATTACACTTGATATTATCAATTATCATGATGTGAGATGGTACATCAGCATCAACATTGTCAACATCACTTTTCATTTTTAGGGAGCACTAGAGATTGCACCTCAAATGAACAGAGCAAAGAGATAAGGAGGAACTTATAGGGGAGGGGGGGGGGGGATTAATTATTGATGATTGAACATCACTTGATTTGATAGTTGACACCAGCAGTGCACATGTGAGCATTGCAGGGGACCAAGCCATGGCTGAGGTTGATGAGCCCATATGTTCATCTTGGCTAAGTCCAATGGGCCTAAGCTAGCTTGGAGAAAAGTGGCTCCTTGCAACACAACACCAAGCAATGGTCCAAGGATTGTCTACCCATCTGTAAGCATCTCAATAGTTGTGGCCATGTAGTTGTGGGTCACATTTGCTCATTTGCATTCCTATCTGTTAGCATCTCATTAGTGATAGTTTAGAAGGAAGGAATATTGCATAAATGTTGTAGGAAATAGGTCGCTCCCCACATTGTTTTGAATGAAATTCAAGCGTTTTTTTTTATAGATGATGCTATGTCAATATATACTTATGAATTCTCTATTACCTCTACTTATCTGTTTACGAGGAATGTAATACATGAAAACTCTTAGGTTCGATATTATGCCCAAATTAATTAGTTATGTAAAATTAAGAGGCCAAGACTAGAGGGTAAGGAACATGTGTAAATTATTTTATTTCTTATGGAATTTGAATGTTTTACAGATGATGCCATGTTGATAGACTTACAAAATCACTAAAATCTCTATTTACCTATTGAAAAAAACTTAGCACATGTGAAAAATCATGTACTCTGTAAATATGCCCAAATTAATTGGTCATCTAAAATTAAGAGGCTATGACTGGATAGTAACTACAACATATGCAAATTCGTTTATTTTCATGGCTGGACACGAAAGCTCAATACATATTCATTTAGATAGAAGTATGAAATCGGAAACCTGAGGGACAAAACTAGGGCGTAAAATAACACATTGATCTATAAGCAAAACATACTTTATACGATCGATTGCTTTTATGTTGACTAAAATCCATAGGCATGAGCCGTTTACATCAAAGTAACATAACCTCTACATTACTAATCCAATCGTAATACGAGGTAAGTTCATACAAGACCAGTGACCAATCTAGCTCCCGGGCTAGTCAAGCAGCCACCATTGCTAAGGACTAACAAGGTAATCGCTATGCATACGATCCAGCTGTCCGACTAACGTACGACTGAATTTAATAAACTGTTGCAAACGGCTGCAGTGTACACGAACATACTTTCCTTGATTAGTTGTACAACTGGATCGTATATATATATATATATCAATACTTACACTAACAAATACACTCCATCTTTCGAACTCGACGGTGCGGCTAGCTCCACTACCATGGCTAAAACTCTCACAAGTCACAACCACCAAAGTGCCTTTTAAAAAAAAACAAAAAAAAAGCAATTAATACTAATCCACACCCAGCCAAAACCGCAACAGAAATCCAAATCCCCAGTACGCAAGCCACATCTCCACAGCCACGCGGCCGCCCATCCACACCGCCGCTTGCGCCGCTTGGCTGGCAGCAACCAGCAACCCGAGCAAGCAAAGCAAGCAGTCAAAGAAACGGCTACCCAGCCAAGCCAGCCAAGCACAGCAGCAGCAGCATCACATATACCCAAGCCCCGACGAGTCGACGCCCCCAAATCCCTCCCCGGAAAAAATTTTACAAATCCCAGCGATCAAACGAAGCGAAGCCACAACACACAGCTCACTTCGCGCACGCATCCTCCTCCTCCAGATCCCATCTCGCCCTCGCCTCCGGGCGATGGCCACCGCCGCCACCGCCCAGGCCTCCGCCTCCTCCTCCTCCTCCACCGCCTCCACCCGCGGCTCCCCCGCCGCCGCCTCCTCCTCCCACTCCGCCGTCTGCCTCGTCCCCTTCAGGTATATATATACTTCTACTCATCATCTTCGTTGTGTTTTGGTTTTGGTTTGGTTTGATGGGGGCAATGTGGGTTTCGCAGGTGGTGGGCGAGGGTGAGGGAGGATGCGCCGCCGGAAGGCGGGGTGAGGTACGCGGCGACCGCGGCGGCGTCGCCCTCGTCGTACTACGGGCTTCGCTTGCTCCACAGCTTCCTCCACCCGGATCTCGTGCTTCGCCTCGAGCGCGGGGGTTGCCGCGGCACGGGTGCCGGCGCCGGGGGGCGGAGCTACGCGCTCGTGCCGGCCGACGAGCTCTCGCGTGTGCTCGCGAGGTGAGAGACTCGCTAATGGCGCTTCCGTTTTCCATTTTTTTGGGCTACTCGGTGGGGGGATATTGGTGGATGCTAGTGAGCGCAAAATCGAATTTAGTTCAATCATGTGGCTAAGGGGGATGATCTGGTACATGCATTCCTGATTCCTATGGGTACATACATGACCTTTCACCTGGTTGATTCAGCATTGAGATCTAATTAGTTTCTAATGTATTGTGAGTTCCATGATTTTTTGAACTTCAATAAGCTTGAATTTTAGTTAGGGGAAGTGTATTTAGCAATCCCTGAAACTCGGGAATGCTCCATGGCTTGGTATGTGACCTCGAAAGGATGAATTCAGCATTTCAAGCTAGATTAGTGCCTCGTTTGTAACGTGAGGGTGGCAATCATCTATCCATACGAGAGCCACAACGTGATGCTGAAGGCAGGGCTTGTAGGTTGTACCAGACCATTTGCTAGGTGGTGAACTTGTTTCTCGCATTGCTTGATGGTTAAATATGTTGTCCCCTTTCAGTCTAGACACATATGTTTTAGCCCATTTTAGCTCTATGCCTTTGTTAGATTCTTTCCTCCAACTTTTGAACCTCTAACATAGCAATACTGGCAATTTGGCATGCACAGTTGCAAACACAACGGACTTTTAAAACCATAGCATTTCATGCAGCTTCACTTTTGATTTGTGGGAAGCCAGGATAAATTACTCTTAAAGAAATTTCTCTATAAGCTGAAGTTCTCAACATAATATAATTGCATGTAAAATAAATAAAACTGTAAGTCATGATATAGTTACATACTTACATTTCGGGCTATGCTAACATTGTTCGTATCTCCATGTTGAGCAAACTTGGAGGGTGCAGTTAGGATTTTTTTTTGTTTGGCTTTCTTAGGAAGCAAATCAAACCTGTCTCAAAATGATTGCTTTTAATAATGCATAAATTTTGCATTCATTATCTAGTGAGAAAGTTTAGTGTCTCAACAGCAATGCTGATGGGTTCATCTTCCTTTCTGCACTTAAGTTTGTGCTGTGTTTTCTTACTTGAATTATTGCTTTCCAAAGTAAGGTTTCTGCAATATGCTTGTCAATAAAATCATGCATGCATATGATGTGTGTTGCTCTGTTCTGCATCTTTTTGCAAATAGGATTTACTGAGTGAGCACATACCAAGTGTTGAGGCTCAACTGTTTAGTCCAGTAGACCCCATTGGTTGATAGGCACAATCTTTTTATAAATACATTTTTGTTTCTTGACAAAAGACGATAATAAATACACATGTGCACAATTTTGACTTTCGTGGAAAATATAGGGCCTTCTGGTCTGTAGGATTTATTCAATTATTGAGAAGGAAAGCAATTCAATATGGGTTCCCTTTAATCCTAGGCTGGCCCCGCTTTTATGACAGGGGCTTTTGTTGGGTTTGATTTTATAGATTATTTTGGTAACACAGAAGCATCCATGAATATCTCATGTTTTGCATTTTGGTAACCTAGACTTTCATTTTAGAAAACAATGTGCAACCTAGCCACTATTTATGTCTCTTCTCACTATGTTCAGTAGCAAGTTTTGGTCAAACAGTAAGCATAATCATCAATTCTAATTGTGATTGAAATTATTCGTCTATGTTCAGTTAGTATAACTTAGTAATACCCCTATATGTGAGACATGAGTAGGATTATATTCTGAACCTCCATATTCTTGCACCTTTAATCCAGCTTCTTAGGCTATAGCTCTCCCTGAAACGAGTTTCTTGGGACCCTAATTTTAATCTTCAGGAGTTCTATTTGGTTTTAAATATTTCTTACAAGTAACGAAGAAGAAGACTTGGTAACGGAGGTAAACTTGTTTTGCTGAAGTTAGGCTAAAAAATGTTTCATATAGAATAATATAAACTTTTTATTGTTACATGCGATTCCTATTTCCTCTCAAGTCTGGACTTATATTTCAATAACAAAGAATCTGCAGTCTAGAGGATTGATGATTAATTGAATAGGATAACTAGAAAGAAGCTGCTGTTCTATATGTTATCGTTTTCTCTGTCGCTGGCTAGTACCTAAATGTATTCTCAGTAGATCCCAATGTTAGCTAAATATGACATTATTTTCTTGGTATATTTTAATACCATTCAAGCTCCACTTTGTCACTATGTTTACCATTATGTCTGTCTTTGTTATACTATTGTGCATTTTGAGCACTTTTGGACAATATACTTTTGGACCATGTGGTGATATCTGTGTGCTGATAGCATCCTCTCCTTACCCAGCACATTTCATCAATGTGCTCAGTTCTTGCCTTCCACCAATCACAGCAGATTACATCTTCCTTTTCAGCTCAGCTCTCAGCTGTTCACTGCAGCGTGCACTTAGCTTGCCAGCCTCACCATATTTCCTGTGCCTGTGCACGTGCTGCTTGCAGCATGAGGTGTGGTTAGACATGAGTAGCTCTTTCCTTGTCTGGGTCAGCTAAGCCAAGTGAGAGAGAGCAGAGGATTAATTTTCAGTTCTAGGAATATATATATTCTGCAGTGCTGTAATGTCGTCCAATTGTTTTGTACCTTGATGCCAAAGATGTTTCTTCAGAATATCAATTTTCATGAAATCTTGTCTGTGTTGTTTTTTTATTTGCCTAATGGGTTCAATTTACAGCTTCCATCTTGCCGCATCTATTTCTGCTGACTTTATTTCTGTTTTCTTCTCCAGGCAAAATTCTAGTTTGGCATTGCATAATAAACATTCATTTGCTGAGGATAGTGCTGGTGCGTACCCTTTGGTGCTTAGGATATCTGTTCGAGAAACAAGCATTTTGACTGTGAAGATCAGCAAAAAGGTAATGCTATCCTATTTGACAGATGATATATGGCTCTATCAATTTTTTTTTCTCATGCCCATCCTTACAATTTCTATTCTATTTCAGGACAATCCAGTTGAGAACTATAAACGGGCATACAAGATTTTTAATATTGATTCTCAACCAGTATGTCGCTGTTTGTTTGCATTTCAAGTTCAGCAATATACTCCCACTTGTTCAGTTTACTTAATGTTTCTTTATCCAGGTTCATGTTTGGGATTTTTCAGGCCAGACAAACCTAATATTAATGAATGAATGGAATAGGTCAAATCATGACTGCTGCCACTCAGAGCTAGAGGTATTATCAGTTGATACTCCCCTGCTTGATACCCTTGTTTTTCTGTTTCAGAATCAGGCATAAAATTTCCTTCATAGATCCATATTCTTATCATTTTTTTTGGCATGTGCAGAATATTCTTGAAGTGCAAGTCTATGCAATGTCTGACTCCTTAACTTCCAAGATTGGTGGAACCAGCAAAGAGTATACAGAACAATCTTCTGCAGATGTTAATGATATGGATGTTGATTTGTCCTATGGAAGCTTTGGAAGATCTAGCTCGCATGGGCTAATTGGATTGGAAAATCTTGGGAATACTTGCTTTATGAACAGTTCAATTCAATGTTTGGCCCACACATCAAAGCTTGTTGATTATTTCCTAGGAGATTATGACAGGGATATAAATCGGACTAACCCACTAGGACTGAATGTATGTATAGTTTGTCATGAGTTTACTGTTTGTTTCTTTTGAATATATTGGCTAAATTCACTGTTTTTTTCATTAATTAGGGGGAACTTGCTTTGGCATTTGGAGAATTGTTGAGGAGATTATGGAACACCGAGAGAAAACCAGTTTCACCACATCACTTTAAGGCAAAGATTGCTTGTTTTGCCCCTCAGTTCAGTGGCTTTAATCAGCATGATTCACAGGAGCTTCTTGCTTTCTTATTGGATGGCCTCCATGAAGATCTTAACCAGGTCAAGTGCAAGCCATATGAAGAAGCTAAGGATGCAAGTGGGCGCCCTGACAAAGAAGTGGCTGATGAGTACTGGAGTAATCATTTAGCTCGAAACGACTCTGTAATAGTTGATACTTACCATGTAAGTTCTTTAAATTTTTCGTGTGTTGAAGCAATTACACTATTATTTTCTCCTGCCATTGACCCTTTTCTGACATCTACTTGCAGGGGCAGTACAAATCTACATTAACTTGCCCTACTTGCAGTAAAACATCAGTCACTTTTGACCCATTTATGTACTTGTCTTTGCCTGTACCTTCCACGGCAAAGAGGACAATGACTGTTACAGTTTTCAGCACTGATGATAGCATAGAGCCGATCTCATATGATGTCACCGTGCCACAATTTGGGAGTCTTAATGATCTTGTTCAGGCTTTAAGTTCTGCTTGTTCACTGGGAGATGATGAAATCTTGCTGATTACAGAGGTATGCTTTTATCTCCATTGAGCTTTGGTCCTTTTGCATTTTTGCCCACTTTCTATCTCAGGTTAAGGTTAAACAGTATGAGTCATATTAGGCCTTTACTTACTGGAAGTGACTATACAGGTTTATAACAACCGCATCCTCCGATACCTCGAAGAGCCTTCAGATTCAGTTTCATTGCTGAGGGATGGAGATAAATTGGCAGCATTCCGGCTACCAAGAAAATATGAAAAATCCCCAGTTGTGGTTTTTACACACCAATACTTTGATGAGTAAGCACAATCAGATATATTTGTTGCTAGATTTTTATTTGACTCAGGTATTTTAGTAGAACTAATAATACGCTTTTGGTACCTCTGAATCCAGGCGTTCTAGTGCTGATAATATAACACCACAAATGAAGGAATTTGAGGCCCCACTGCTGGCAGTTCTTCCTGAGAGAGCCAATGGATTAACTCTGAAGAATATCTACCTGAAGTTGTTGGAACCATTAAGATTTTCCAAGAGTACTAGTTCTCTTAATGACAGTGGGAGGTGTAATAGTGGCTGTGCTGCTGTCATGATGGATGCAACGCCTGATTCAGATAGTAAGTTTCAGAGTGCTCCATCGGAAAACGCCCCTGAAAGTAGCCAGTCTGAGACTATTGAATGCCAAATGACAGAAGGACCTAGTGCGTCATATATTGGTGACACTACTGATTCTGATCGGGAGGCACACATGGAAGAGTTTGAATTTTATTTAATAAATGGAAGGGGTGAATTCCAGCAGACGAGAATACAAACAGATGAGGTGGATTTACTTGAGACAACACCAAACCGGCTACTTATCAATGTCCATTGGCAACAAAATGCAGTAGGACAATATGACACCTCAATGCTGAAAAGTCTACCTGAGATTCATAAGCTTGAGCTTATCCCGAAAGGAAATGAAGATTCTGTCGCACTACATGGTTGTCTGGAAGCCTTTCTAAAAGAGGAACCGTTGGGCCCAGAAGACATGTGGTGAGTCATGAGTGCCCCCCCTGAGGAACAGCTGTTATGCTTTTGGCTTCACTGCTTATTGAATAGCCTTCTTTGCAATCTTCATTTCTTTTGTTAACCAAAATAGGTTGATGTGCGTATGTATGACGCTGAAATAGATTGATTACCTTTGCAAAATATTACCTCAATACATGGCTAGCTTGCTTTGGATTCTGAATTGGAAGTGTACTGTTGTACTGTTGTTGCATTACTGATACCCACTTTTTTTTCTCTGCTTTGCATTCAGGTACTGCCCATGCTGCAAAAAGCATCAACAAGCGATGAAGAAATTAGATCTGTGGAGGCCACCGGAAGTTCTTGTCATTCATCTCAAAAGGTTCTCGTACACCCAATTCACAAGAAATAAGCTTGAGACATTTGTGGATTTCCCCATTAGTGATTTGGATCTGTCATCATATATCATTGACAAGAGTGAACTATCAGACTGCCACTATCGCTTGTATGCTATTAGCAATCACTATGGAAATATGGGAGGTGGACACTACACCGCCAGCATCTACGTGAGTTTCCTCTTTTATGTATTCTCATTGCACCCAGCCTTTAAACCATCTTTTTCAATGTCTTGATAACGAGCAAGGCTGGTTGGTTTCTGCAGCATGAAGAAGGGAAGGGATGGTACAAGTTTGATGATGAGTGCGTGAGACCTAGAACTGAAGACAGTATAAAGACACCTGCTGCTTATGTGCTGTTCTACAATGTAATAGCCTGCTAGTGATTAGCCTTGGTTCTACAAAATTCTTTTTGTCAACAAATTGTTGCGAATAATTTTAAAACGATGTAACCTCTCCTTTTTAATTAACTCGTGTGATCGATCTGTTCCTGTCTCGAGTGCGACGCCATAGCTACTCCTGTGTTGCTCCATCCATGAATGGCTATTTGCCAATTCCTGAGAGTCAGATGACACTGACATGATGATCATTGAAGGTCTGAAAACCCCATTCTGTAGCTTTGCTTTATGGACCAGGAAAATATATACATGATCATCTCTGATTCCGACCTATCTCCAGAACTCTGCTGTTTGACAAATAACAGAAGATTATTGCTGTCCTCAGTGCTGTTTGGCCTGATTGCCTTGGACAAATATTCTGACATCTCTCAAGAACATCTTTTCTGCCTTGACATATCACAGGACCAGACCAGGTTGGATGGGCATCAGAGCTTTATGTGCAACAAGGTGTCCTGGACAAACTGTGTTCTGAATGACAACTCCATACCCCAGGTACAGTGAACAGCTGATCTTCATGTGCAAGCTAATATGCTAATTCCCTCCTTTTACCCATGTTTTTCTCTCTCTCTCTGAAACTTTGTGCGTTCGTTTGTGCTTGTGTTGTCAAGGTTGTCATCTGAAGGGAGACGATGTTTCCACTCACTAGCTGCAGTCGGCAACTGTTCAGGTAGGGGTGATAATCTCTTAAGTGATTCATTTTTGCTACTTTATTATCTTAGTTTCGATCCAAAGAGTACTGGTGTCTGGTTATCTTATGGTCCACGTACCTTTTTTCTGAGATAATGGAAGAAAACTTTCGGACGCGGCCATATCTGATAGTACCTACTTGTAGCCTGCACAAATTCTATTCGTATTTGAGATCTTTTTTCCTCGTTTTCGCAGGGAAGAACAGATTTTGATGATCACGAAGGAAAAAAAAAGATGAACAAGCCCTGATAAGGATGACAAAATACAATCAATGAAGAGATGGGTGTGTGAACTGTAGAGTGAAGGGAGAGAGACCCACATGAATGGTCAGATCCATGATAGGATTGGGCACCTGATGAAGCCAAGCAAGGGGGGAGAACCCTCCCCCCCCTCTGATGGAAGAAGACCAAAGCATTGCATTTGCTGCTCTGCTACTACGCCTGCATCGCTGTCCGGGGCCCAAGCTCCAAGTACAATCCATCAGCGTCTACAGTATCCTAACATTGATGGTGGTCACGATTGATACGGTGCCTGCTCCTTCAAGGTAAACAACACTGTCCTGTGTGTTTCAGTAAACTTTTTTCTACAGTTACCAGCTACTAGATAGGTGATCGAGCTAGCTAGCAACTGATCTGGAGCATCTTGTACGGTGTTCTGATAGAGAAGTTGTGGCCTTGCAGTGAGAGCTACAGGGTACTAGTTATGATGCTGTAGATCCCTGCACGGTGTTGGAGCAACAAGTACCATTCCAGTTTATTTAATTCCAGCCCTTTGGAGGCAAGAACCAGAGAGGTAATTCTCGTTCTTTCTTGGCAAAGACAAAAGGGTATAGTTGGGTCATCTGGTTCTCATATGGCTGTGTTTAGTTGGATCCAAAGTTTGGATTTTGGTTGAAATTGGAGATGATGTGACTGAAAAGTTGTTTGTGTATGACATGTTGATGTGATGGAAAAGGACTGAAGTTTGGATCCAAACTTTGGATCTAAACACAGCCATAGTAGTGTTTCGAGAGATTCAAGCTAGGCTAGCCAGTTTGACTGATTCATTTACCCCTCAAAATTTTGGTAAAATAATAAAGACAAACATTTGATAAACAGCTTACTCTAGTAAGATTGGGCTGGGCTATATGTTCATCTCACATTAATTAACACTATTTGGCACCAACCACCAAACCAAAGTACCAAACACAATCACTTCATTTCTGTCCTTACCAACATTTTGGCACTATGCAGTATTGGCAGTATTAACCAAGTTTTGATAGAGAGATTAGAACCAAACACTGAAATCCTAGCAAGGGAATACTACCCAGATGAGATAGGTTAGTGTGAGCCATGCATGTTAACGTTAACCACAAGGCACACCTGTTGTACGATTGGACTAGAAGCCACCGGTTGACAAGAAATTTACGCAATTGACCTAATTAATTGTCATCATGACAGCTACTATCATCAGATAGATGATCTTTAGTTATTGCTAAACACAAACGCGGAGAGCGGCATTATTCATCCAACGCCGATAATATTGTAACAATCAAATCAAAATATTTGACCTTGCATACGTCAAGCTAACGACCTGGTTCGGTAATATTGCGCCTAGCTAGACAACAATCAACCAAAGCTTTTGAATTGAAAAAGACTGGTTTTGAGGTTAAGAAAAATGAAAAACTAAAAGATGAACACCCGATATCTATTTGATAACAAGCAGATTTTTCCGTACAATTTTGTATGGACCTAGATTTTAAAAATAAAATAAGATTTCAAAAACATCTATTTCTTCTTTTTTTAAATATTAATTACAATTGTATATTATTGTATACAACTAATATCGATAATTTATTTTTCTAGAAAGTCACGATTAAACAGTGTAAATTTATATATTTTTCTCCAACTAATATGGTATAATTTCTAGGCATATAGAGAAGGCGCATTGGCCTCTTTAGTGTAACACCCAACACATAGTCTCCAAAATCCATATTAGTCCACTCTTAATAATGTTGAACAGGCCCATGTTTACATAGTATCCACTTACTTTTTACGGAATTGCTAAAGCTCTGTCGACAGAAAATCCTACCTCAAATCTTGCAAATTTTGGATCACTGGATGTGCTTCACAATTTGTGCTCTTCTTCTCCAACTCCGGCGACCACCTCTTCTTCTCCGGCACCGGCGAACCTAAACTCCGGTAGAGGGCCGACGAATTAGGGTCCCGGGGTGGGGGGAGGGGGGAGGGGGAAGAGGGGGGAGTTCGCCGGCTTTAGAGGGATGGCCGTGGGAGGCGGCAGCCCGGCGGTGGGCGGCGGATCGGGCGGGCGGCGAGGCGGCGGCGGCGCGCCGAAGCCGCGGGGCTGGAGGACGGCGGCGGGCCGGTGTAGGCGGGCGGGGCAAAGCGGAAAGAGTGGGGGAGAGGCGGCCGGTGCTGGCGCCCCGCTGCGGCGACGGGGAAGACGACGGACAGTTCGTCGCCGCCGGCTTGAGGCAAAGGAGAGAAGGGAGAGGGAGGGGGAAGGGAGGGGGAGGGGGCCGGCCGGGGGCCTGCGCCGGCGCCGTTGACACCATTCGGCCAGCCGGCGAGGCCGGGCGGAGGCGCTGAGGAGCGGTGGCGCGTGAGGAATCGGGAGAGGAGAGGAATCGGGAGAGAGAGGGGAGAGGATTTTTAGGGTTTGGTTGCCTGCACGAATCTTAAAGCAATCGGGTGGTCCAAAATTTGCAAGATTTGTGAGGGGGTTTTCTGTCAAATGATCTATAGACAATCCCTACTTTTTATTACCATCCTTCGTGTAAAAGGTTACATATAGTTCTGCTTTGTTTAAAAAGGGTTAAACTGGGGTAAGGTAGTATTAAACCACCCAACATCTAGCCACACGGATCTAAACCACACATCACCACACTACAAGATACTACAAACCAAAGGGCTAGGATGTTGGTATATAATAGATGGATTCAAATTCTTGCTGGTAGTATATATATCTTCCATTGCTGCCTGATCAGAACTTGAAGCTCATAGACCAACCACTGAACGTACCACACATAGAACGACTATCAAGCAACAGTAAAACGACTGACGGCATGTACACAATGAAACTAAAAATGCCGGGGACCGGGCTGGTAGCTAGCTGTAGCCGCCGGTGATCGAGAAGAGAGTAAAAAAAAAAGAAATCAAAGCAGATCGATGGACGATCGATCGATCAAACAGTGTGGCAATATGTATCCGGGCGGTGTACGCGGAACAGGGAGAGGACAAAGTAAAGTGGCCAGTCTGCCGGCCATGTAGTGGCTTGGTTAAATTGGCAGGCGTACGCCAAGGCTGCCACCCCATTTCCGATCGAGCACATGCATTCATGCATGATATGCAGTGCAGGCATAGCTTGCTACTGCATGCATGCCCGCCCTGGACCCTGGCTAGCTACTAGCTTTGCTGATACAAGTCAAGAATGGCACCTGTTTCCTGCAAGAGAAAAGGACAAAGGAGAGGCCACATGAATGTATATATATGATACTCCATTATATATGAGCTTAGCTGATCAAGATTCATGGGGGAGGGAGTTGTTCTTTGCATGCATATGTAGCCCTGGTCTCTTGGTTCCTACTAGCTACTTCCCTTTTAATTTCCAGGGTACTGTTTGAGGTGAACAGGGCTGTTCAGGAGTCCTTCAAAATGAAAAGAAAAAGGATCGTCATTGTAATCTAGTACATAAGTCCTGTGGAGAAATCCATATATTTTTTTCAGAAAAAAAATCTTTGCAAAGTTTTTGTGAGATCGATGAAATCTTGAATTGCTAAATTCGTTTGACTTTGAATTTTGAAATTGTTTTGAGTTGTTCAAATTTACAAATCAAAACTTTTGTAATCTCTATAGTAAAAAATATTTGACGCTTACGACAAGATCCGTTAAACTTTGAATACTCCAACAATTTTTAAATCTAATAAGTTTATGATATTATAATAACACTTCTCAAGGAAAATCTATGCATATCAATTTTTTTATTTTTAAACCAAGTATTTTGAGAATTTTTTGAATGAATCTTATTCTAAACATCAAATATATTTTTTAGGGAATAGTTCTTCTCTGGTCTTGTCGGTAGTGTGGTATAGCTGGAGAAAGGGGATATGTACCACCAAACATATCCATATATATTCTATTATTATATTCTGGAAACAGTTCCGGATCTCTGTATCAATTCGTTTTTCAGCCATGTCTTTTAGGTATAGCCATACTTTTTTGAGAATCATATAGTAGTAGTAAGAGTTATGAGCTGCTCCATGCTTTACTGCAGAGATAAATCCAAACGTTTTCTGTTCGGTAGGGTCTGTCAGCGAGGCAGCTGGACTGAAAAGCAATGCACAAATCTATACTCCTACAGTTTTGTGGATTCACATTGTAGTGAAAGGGCATCAGTAGCTGAGAATTGGTTAGGCATATACTCCTACATTAGTTCTGGTTAGGCATGCATCTTGTCAGTCTCTGGACCCTGCTGATGAGACTTTGATGAGGATCCAATCTGTCCAATTGAGGTGACATTTCCTGAGCAGAGGCATCGTCCAATCAAGAACCGGTACGGTACATCATCCCACTTGCTGCACCATCTCTGTATATTATTATTTTTAAGATTAAATTGCATTAGGTACACAGGCAAACTCAGCAAACGGTATATTATATATATTGATTTATTTTTTTGTAGGGGATAATACAACCACCTGCTGCAGGTTCACAAGCTAGCTATCCATGCATGGAATTGTTGCCTTGTGTGTGGAAATGGACTAGCATGCTAAATGAATGGTACAACCCTTTTTTCTGCAACTGTACTTGGTATCCTGTGCTCATGTCTGCATCAAACATTTACTCAAGATGAATGATTGAAAGGTCAAAATAAGGGGTTGGAAATTAACAACCAGCTGTTGTCGGTACTGTGTATTTTTCAGTTATACTATAACAATTTGGAAAGTGAATAAAAATGTAAGAACCTATATATATGTTGCGACTGAAAATAGATCGATCATTGTAAATAGTTTTGTTGCAGAACGAACTAATTGATCTAGAGATAATATATAGTGGACCTTTCCTTTATTACTATTGATATATGTGTATATTAGTACCATCAAAACAAAGTTAACTTACAGTGTAATATAAATATGACCAGCACGAAGTCATATGGACAAAAAGTTGTTTACCTACGATTTCTTATTACATATTATAAAAGAATGAAAGGATAAACCAGTAGCATTCGGATGAGTATAAACGCTAAGAGCTACTTTTGATTCCATGATTATTATCGTTGTTGTTTGTCAACTATAGTACATGCGGATCACTTTTATTGTACTTGATGATAAGAACTCTTGATCACGCAGTAAGTTTTTTTATATATCAACCATTTAAAAATGTGGAAATAATATATTTCGAATGGTGGTGTAGACCCTGCCACGTATATATATTTAGGGAAAATGGAGTTGACGAATATAATATATGCATGGAATTAACAAGAGAATACCTCGGACCACCTGTTCACTGGCCTTTTGAGGATTATATATTATTCCCACAGCAAAATGCTTGGTACATAGAGGAGTTGATTTATAGAGAGGCATATCATTAGGTTAATTAGTTTATAACCTAGAACACATACATATCCATGTCATATATATGTGCATATATGCCGCATAGTTTAATAATAATATACCACATACATGTTCTTAGGTAATTAATATAAGGAATCCAATTATAAGGCAAATCGCTTTATTCGTAAAATCATTTCCTGCTGGTCCAATCTTCCCTGATTATATGCCCCACGGCAAACAAAAAAATGCCATTAATTAAGTCGATCATTGTTCTTTTTTTTTTCCTTTTGCTTTTGGCATGGATGATGACAGAATGACAGTGGCAATGAGGCGATCCCATTGACGTGCCTGTCATCATATCACAAACTCCAATTAACTTAAAGCGCATGATGATGAGTAGTTGCTCCCATCTTGATGTACAATTTTCAGTCTCTTTCACATTGCTGCTTGTTCCTCCCACCTTGATATATACTTCCTCCATTTCAAAATGTTTGACACCGTTGATTTTTTAGCACATGTTTGACCGTTCGTCTTATTAAAAAAATTTGTGAAATATGTAAAACTATATGTGTATATTAAAGTATATTTAACAATGAATCAAATGATATGAAAAGAATAAATAATTACTTAAAATCTTTTTTGAATAAGACGAATGGTCAAACACGTACTAAAAAGTCAACGGTGTCAAACATTTTGAAACGGAGGGAGTATTATATATACAATTTTTACCATATTTCAGGGTGAAGTGGATGGGGGCCGGGACCATCCATAAGTTGATCATATCAGGGATATCGATATTTGTTCAGCCAATATAATGTGCACCACTGGTATATACTACTTCCGTCCCAAAATAATTGCAGTCGTACATATCCATGTCTAATGTTTGACCGTCCGTCTTATTTAAAAAATGTATAAAAAATTAATAAAATTAGTCACACATAAAGTATTATTCATGTTTTATCATCTAATAACAATAAAAATACTAATCATAAATTTTTTTAATAAGACGAATGGTCAAACGTTGGATATGAAAGTGCAAAACTGCTGATCGCACACAAAGCTGCTAGCTAGTAGTACCTCCACTTCACACTACCAGAAACCGGGTTAGCCCTGACGGCTAAAAACCGTCAAGAATAAACGAATGGAAGGGGATGCTTGATCCTGTAGCCCCATCTCAAGTGACGTGCAATATACTGTACATCAATGTGTACATGAACTTGAATTGTTGTATTATAGTCTATATACCACTATATACATTGATAAGACAAGAACAAAGGGTTTTGGAACTTTGTTCTTCATCGAGGGAATTAATAGCATTAATACAAAACTCGTGCATTGTTTTGTTTGACAGATTAACAGTATAATGCAATGTTATATTTAATTCATGTTTTTCTTGACTCCGTAAAGATAGTCAATAAAGTTGTGTATGCATGGCTTTCTTGTCAATAAATGTGATTCTTGCACATTGTGCATACCAGTCACACATTTTCCATTTTGTTGATGTTGTTAGGCCCAATGTTATTTTGCATGAAAATGATGCCATACTGCCACACACAAACGAATGCGAGATGACAACCAACGTTAAACAAAAAAAAAAAAAACAGAACTTATCTGCTGATCAAAGACAAACCCTGCAAGGCAGTAACGGTAATGCATGCAGTAGTACTGCACTAAACAGCAGAAGTCCTAAATAATTAATTCACCATGGAATATTAAGCCCCCTGGCAACGTAGACTCTTCTCCTACCACTCATTCTCCCAAATAAGCTACCCACTCCGTCCAACGATATAAGCATTTCTAGATTGTTTAGTAAATGTGAAGGTTAAGGAGAAAAGACTTTAGTCTCTCTCGTTTAATGAGAGATTGATGGTTGGGGATGGAAGGGTGATTGAGAGTAAGAATTGGAGGTGATTGGTGTAACAAGTACACAAGCGTATGAATGCTATTATTAATTTTTGGATAAAATTCAAATGCTTATATTGTTGGACGGACGGAGTACTAGCTATATAGCTAGTCACACCAGCATTTGCTAATTGGCTGCTCATCTGCTGTACCCACATTTCATTTGGCCTTGATCTTTCCAACCTCTCCTTGCACTCAGCTTGCAGCTTAATTAGCTAGCTGCACACACTGTCCTCCCACAAGACACCCCACCAAACACCTTTTCTTCCTCCCTTTCTTGTGTGTGCCCCCACTCAGATCAGCCAGCAGCTGGTAGTACCCTCTCTAGCTTATTGCAGGGCCATATCCTCTGCTAGCTTAGCTTCTCTCACAAACCTCTTAATTCCATCTCATAGACAGCCAAAAGGGTCAAGAGGAAATTGGGTTTGTGCTCTCCCCAAAATCCTCCATATATAGGGCACAGGAGGCATCATTCTGTTCATACATATCTCTCCCTTGCTTGCTTTGCTCCTGGATATATAGCTAGCTTCTTTCCTTCTTCCTCTCTCCCTGTGTTGCGCGCGCCTCCAATCGATCTCTTCGGTGAGTAGACGCATCGAGATCGGGGGGAAATGTCGGTCCAGTTTACATCGGAGCATGTTTGCTATGTCAACTGCAACTATTGCAACACTATCCTTGTGGTATCGTCTTCCTCCCTCATCTCTTTCTCTCTCTCTAGCTCTCTCTCTCTCATATCTTGTGTATTTCTGTTCTAATTTGAGGTGTTTGCCGGATCTATATGGGGAGTTCAATTTTTTTGTATATTTTTTTGAAGGGGCTAATGCGTGCATGCTGTAGTCCATGCATAGAGCTCGCCTAAGCTAGGGGAAAATAAGCACCCTAATCAAGTATGCTAGCTACTTGTTTACTAAACTAATTGCACTTTGTTTTGTCCTGGATAAGTTTGTAATTTTATATTTCTGGAGAGTTCTCCAGTACATCGAAATCCAGCAATCCGGTCTTTTTGCATAAACTTCCATGTACATGGTAACAGAAATGCACAGATTTTCTTTATGGCAAACATAAAATCATATAAATAGAAGGATATTGCAAACATACTTTGTACTATTTCTTTTCATCTTCTCCAACTTTTCAAGAAAAAAAAATCCATATCTTCCACCCAAGGGTGTCATTTTTGTATCTCCTTGAAACAAGACTGTTTCTCTCTGACTTGATCCACCTTGTACGGTTTTAATTTATTTTTACAGAAGGGATAAACTCTTCTTGGTTTTGGATGATAACCAACATATTTGTATATATCCCATAGCGGTGCATTATCCAGATCCAACACTATTTGATTATATTCTTTCGCTCATCAGGCAAAATATCTTGTACAAAATGGTAATTTTCCTTGGAAAGAATGCTTGATTTGCTCATAGAGAAAAAAAAAAGTATTGTCCCCGACATACATAGTTTTTCGACGCATGGGGTCATACACATTTTTGGAAGGAACATGTACATAAGATAATATTATCTGAGAGCTTTCTCATGTATGGATCTACTATACTATCACAAAAAGAAAGAAATAATTTCAGGTCAAATTAAACTTTTAGATGCGTGCAGGTGATTAAAGCTAGCATCTTTAACCATTAATTATTGCCTCTCTAGCTTTAGCTAGCTGCTCCATGCGATAATACCCCAGTGTCTGTACTGTGCTGCACACTTGGAGCTATTCCTCTGATTATTGGCTGTGCCCTGAGTGTGCCCACCTCTCCAAAACCGAAATTTTTTATGACTAAACAAATTTTAATTAACAAAAAAGGCTTTAAGCTGCTGCCTGTTGCTACCACATCCTGCAGCTTTGTCTCTCATTCTGCACATGTGCAGAAAGAAGTGGATCTGCCTGTCATGTCATTTTCCTCTTTGTTGATGTTTGCGCAGGTGGGTCTCTTCTACATACTCTCTCTAGCTAGCTAGTAGTATAGTAGATATATATATATTGTGTGTGTCTCTCTGATGTAGTATGTGTTGTGCTGAAAGAGAGGAGAGTGTGACATGAACTTTTAACTGTAAAAGAAGTGTGACATGAACTTTTAACTGTAAAGATGCCTCCTCTTTTTTTCATGCTTTTTTTTGGAGGGGATGATTGTACTGTTCACACGACCAAATCTAACTTACCTAAGTATAGATCTCAGTCATCTGCACATAGATTTCTCTATCTCAATCTCAAGATCTGTCTCTCTGCTGTGTCTCTCTCTTCCTGTTTGTTTGTTTGTGTGTGTGTGTCTGACTGATGAGATGGATCTAGGGAGATATTCTTCTTTAGACCTGATTGAGATGTCATGTCTCTGCCTCCTGGAGGCCTTGAGTGAGTGAGATGCATCATGCATTGCATGGTAGTAAGAGAAAACATGCATATATGGCTCAAGCTTCTCCAGGCAAAGAGCTAGCTAAGCTCTCAAAAGGGAGACACACTTGGGAAAAGGTGTTATTTGTGCATGATGGCCAAATAGGACTCAAAAGACGATATGGATATGAGACATGGTGCAACTTTTGACATTCCTAGCAACTAGCTAGCTACTTTGTCATCACACATATATATTGACTACATACACACATACACATATATATCGTGAAACGGTATGTGGCCTAGTGGTTGCAGTGACCTGAGTAGCACCCCAAGGTCCTGAGTTCAAATCTCCATAGAAGCGAATTTCAGATTGGGTTATATTATTGGATGGCTAAGTTCCCTGCGTGATAGGCTAAGTTCCTAATTTAAAAAGGGTTATTTGTACTTGATAGGCTAAGGTTTTTATCCAGTTGGATACAGAGGTCGGGTAAAAAAATACACTTCTCTAAAAACACACAAACACACATGCATTGGCATTTGACAATTAATATATATGGATATATACTTCAATTAATCTTGTAGCTGCAAGGCTACTATTTTTTTTCCAGCAGCATGGTCATCTACTCACCTCTTATTTGCAGTGCATGACTGAACACTGTTGCAGAGAACACATTGAATTATTTGAAGAGAGACCAGACGGTAGCATACGTTGATATACATGTTCAGGCCAATGCTGATACATGTAGCTAGCATAGCATTTTAGCATTATTTGCTTGGATTCTTGTGGATCGATCTGCGCAATAAATAATTTTATGAACAGTTATATCTTATACCACTATTTAAGAATCCAATGAATTTGGACGAAGGGACTAGGGAGTCAATTAATTAGGACCAGGAGGTCTAAACAATAATACTGTGTGCTTGTGTGGTAACTCTACCAGACTTATTAATTTTTTTTTGAGCTTAGACTTATTAATTGGCGCTACATATTCCATGTATATATATGTCATGAAATCCATTTTTTTTTCTGTTTTACGTTTCTGATAGAATTATCCCTATATATTTTTATTAATAAGTTTGTTATGCATATAACAAATCACAGTGTTCTGAGAGAGGAAACGAAAAAAAATGTAAATGGATATTATTGGAAAATATAAGAGATTGTGTTTTATTCAATAAAAAAACAGAAATGTGGTACATGTAAATACCGAAATACGTACTCCGTACCTTACTCATGAACTGAGTACGTGTTGCTTGTATATGTGTGCAGGTGAATGTGCCAAACAATTGTTCCTACAACATTGTGACTGTTAGATGTGGGCATTGCACAATGGTGCTCTCCATGGATCTTGCTCCTTTTCACCAAGCACGCACTGTTCAAGATCACCAGGTTTAAAAACTGAAATAATGGTTTGAACTTTCAGTTCAAAACTGTAGCCGAAGAATCTCTTGTATATATATCAGCTATCTTATGTTTTATGAAACAAAACAAATGAAATATTAATTTCTGTATGTATGTAAAAAAATGAATTAATATTAATTATTTACGACGTACAATGGAATGGTCACATTTAAATTTGTTTATTTAGGTACAGAACAGAGGATTTCAAGGTAATAACTTTGGAAGCTATGACATAGCTTCCAGAAATCAGAGGACATCAACAGCCATGTACCCAATGCCAACCAGTCAGCAGCAAGTGTCACCTATACGTCGTATGCACAATTAATTTTCTCATGATTTTATTTCATTGATCTGCTAAATTATGGGGTTTATTTTTTATTTCTCTATATAAGCATGCATGCAAAATGGGTATATATATAATATAGTTAAAGGTTATATTTACTGTTCTAGGCTTCTAATGTATCATCAAAATATATTCTAGTAATCAAGTTCATGCATGAGCTATATATGAACCTGATCACACTGAATTCCAGTTATACTAGTACTAATTTATAAAGTTCATGAGCTATATATGAACCTGATCACACTGAATTCCAGTAAGCATATTAATATATATATATACTAGTACTGATTTATAAAGTTTTTTCCCCGTATATGGAGCTGTTAGATTTCCCAAATGAATCTATAGGTATTAACATATATTGTCAGCTTGCATAATTTATTAAATTACCTTGTTCTTCTATATTCACATTATAGTTTTATTATGCATTATATATATACGCTTGTATATAAATTTAAAATGTTGGTCCTTTTTTGCTTCTTTTACAGCCCCTGAGAAAAGACAGCGTGTCCCATCTGCGTACAACAGATTCATCAAGTGAGATTTCAAGCCACACATGCTTGCTTGAATAAGTATATTTTGACACCAAATTACATAATAATATAAGGTGCTAAATATATATTGATAAAGAACCATATATAGTTAAAGTTGCAGGTACAAACTAATCCCTACTTCGACCTTTTGGGGAATGCATGAGTTCCTAAGACAGATTAATTGTATTTTTTTTCTATCTACCGTAGTGTGCAATCAGAAAGCAGATCCATACACTACTGTATATATATACTCGAGCCTCTAGATTAAAGAGAACGGTTAATTGTGGGCACACAAAACACAAGAGTTAAAACTATGTAATGATTGGGTGTTTGGAGGGAACATTTGAACTCGACAATAATTAATTTGTGGGCACTTAGTAATTATTACTATGTCTAGGCTACTACTTCTTTTTGCGCTCCTTTGTACATAAGGGTATGTTTTGTGCACATAATCTAGTTAGGGCTTGTGTTTGTTTTCCCTTCCCATAGGGATTCAAGGGGATGGGGTGTGGAAGTAATCCCCGAAATCCCTTCAGTTTAGTGAAGTGATCATTTTGGACCACAAGTTCTGTTGGTAAATTTTGTGGAAATGTACTTTACAAAGTTTTATCAGTTGTTTGGTCATTGGATTTTGGAACTTTGCTACTATATTTTCTTTGAAGTTTATACTTTTGGAATAATTGTTCTTATTGCTAGGATTGTGTCCTGTGAATTCTTTATTTTGAAAGAACATGTTGCAAATTTAACTTCTTTTGTGTGAAAGAAAAGGGAATCTTATTTCAAGTATATAATTTATTTCAGTGAATATGAAACTCTCAATATTTTCAACAGGCTATAGTTAGAGATCAAATCAATTCAGTGGTACCATAAGGAAGGTACCGAAACTAAACTCTCAATGTAACATATATGGTTGGAAATTTATTTATATTTGTTCTTGAGTTTTTCTTCGGTTTTTAGCGGTATAGGCACTTAGTGTTAGTCTAGAGGTATATACCTCTACCGACATGTATACACCTCATGCCTAACACTATGATGCACAAATACCTATTTGTACCTCCCAAGCACCGGAAAAGTTTTGATGTTGTTGAACTGTACACTTTTATTCTAATTAGTTCAACTAGTTTAGAGTCTTTAGATCTCGCAATTAGTAAGGATGAATATACTTCTTCAAGGACAAGAGAAAACCTCAATTAAGAATGGAGTTAGTGTAAGTGCATGTTTTATATGCATGGCTTTGGTAGACCTAAGTCGATCTATTCGGAAACGGGAACTAATAATAATATTTACTACCATCATTTTCACAAGTGCCTTTAGTCTATTAGACAATACTTTTTGTTTAAATACATTTCATTTGCTAAAATCCAAGGAACATATACATTATACTGACTGTGCCAATGTAGATATATAAATATTGAACTGATAAAATATGTTTTTTTAAACGGAGAAAACAATTCAACCACCCTAATGCCAAACTAAGTATTCATGGAAATGCAATTCATATTAAGTGTCATACAACATGCATTGACCAAACCATTTTATTAGAGTAGTATAAATATGCTAGTTTATCTAGAGGTTCATGTTGCAAGATTAATTGTAAATAAGATTTCAGTAATATATATATGAGACTTAAACTATTTCTTTTAAAATAACAAATCGTGTATATATATCAAATTGTGCAATGCCATATGTATGATGAATGAGTAAATTCAACTTCATTTGGAGTATATAGCTATGCTCTAATTAATCAATTATGTACACCGAGTTTTTTGTCCTTTTGGTCTGCAGCGCTAGTGTTATCATGCATGTTTCATGTATGTACATGTATATATATGTGATGAGATCTATTTTAGACGCATGTAATATGTGTTTTTTCTTGGATCGTTATGCCTCTCTAATCTCTATATATACACTCAGATAGAAACAGATGTATATATATATTTAAATGCAAAAAGAATTAAGTGAAACTATATATGTAAAGGTTAAATCTTAACAAGCTGGTTTAATTTAATTCTTGTCAATATCAACAGGGAGGAGATACAGAGGATTAAAACCAGCAATCCTGAGATTAGCCACAGGGAGGCATTCAGTGCTGCTGCAAAGAACGTAAGTGCTCTAATTGCAAATACTTTTCTCTAATTAATTAGATGTTACAGACAGTAAGGACATACTCTCTCCATCCTATAAAAAATCAAAAAATCAACCTAGTATTGGATATGACACATCCTAATATACGATCTGTCCAGATTCGTAGTATTAGAATATGTCACATCCAGTTCTAGATTTGTTCTTTTTTTTCGGATAGAGGGAGTACTTCTTGTATCCATATAGTGCATAAATATTTTTTTTATCTCATAATATGTGCATACATGCAAATTAACTAACACCTCCCTTTAAATTCGTTTTTTTATCTTTTACCCTCAAGATTTATAATCCCATTATTTACATGCATTTTATTTATTATAGGTAATTTAAATAAAGATATGGTAATACTTATTTCTTGATATTTGGATTAGTGGTGATTGTGCCTTATATTATAAGACGGAGGAGTAATAATACTACTTGTCTTAAAGAAAAACCTTGGTCTAAGCTTTCTGCAATTAGGATCAACTAATTAATTAAGCTTTCTAGATCAATTAATTGTCTCACGTGTATAGCTAATTTACCATATGCAAATTAAAATAGTCTATAATATTAGATGCACCCTGCTCACGATCTATCTATAATTTCTCATGCGTACAATAATATGCAGTGGGCTCATCTTCCCCGGCTCCATTTCGGCCTCAGCGTCGCCGACGGCGGCGGCGGCAGCAACTAATCGCGGGGTGATATTTGAACTCCGACAATAATTAATTTGTGGGCACTTAGTAATTATATATTATTATGTCTAGGATACTACTTCTTTTCGCACTCCTTTAGGCTGTGTTTAGATCCAAAGTTTGGATCCAAACTTCAGTCCTTTTCCATCACATCAACCTGTCATACACACACAACTTTTCAGTCACATCATCTTCAATTTCAACCAAAATCTAAACTTTACGCTGAACTAAACACAATCTTAATTAATTTGTACATAGGGGTATATTTTTTGCACATAATCTAGTTAGGGTTTGTTCGCTTTCCCTTCCCATGGGGATTCAAGGGGATGGGGTGTGGAAGTAATCCCCGAAATCCCTTCAATCTCCATGGGCATGGGATTAACCGAACAAACCCTTAGTGAAGTGATCATTTTGGACCACAAGTTCTGTTGGTAAATTTTGTGGAAATGTACTTTACAAAGTTTTATGATCAGTTGTTTGGTCATTGGATTTGGAAACTTTTTGCTACTAGATTTTTTTTGAAGTTTATACTTTTGGAATAATTGTTCTTATTGCTAGGATTTTGTCCGGTGAATTCTTTATTTTGAAAGAACATATTGCAAATTTAACTTCTTTTGTGTGAAAAGAAAAGGGAATCTTATTTCGAGTAATTTTTTTTCAGTAAATATATATGAAACTCTCGATATTTTCAACAGGCTAGTTATTGAGTACCATAAGAACGGTACCAAAACAAAACTCACAACGTAACACATGTGGTTGGATATTTATTTATATTTGTTCTTGAGTTTTTCTTCGGTTTTTAGCAGTATATATAGAGGTATATATACCTCTACCGACATGTATACACCTCATGCCTAACACTATGATGCACAAATACCTATATGTACCTCCCAAGAACCAGAAAAGTTTTGATGTTGTTGAACTGTATACTTTTATTCTAATTAGTCAACTATTAGGGATGAATATACTTATATATTCAAAGGCAGGAGAAAACCTCAATTAAGAATGGGGTTAGTGTAAGTGCATGTTTTATATGACTTTGGTAGACCTTAGACCCTGTTTAGATGGGACTAAAACTTTTTAGTCCCTATCACATCGGTTGTTTGGACACTAATTATAAATATTAAACGTAGACTATTAATAAAACTCATCCATAATCTTGGACTAATTCGCGAGACGAATCTATTGAGCCTAATTAATCCATGATTAGCCTATGTGATGCTACAGTAAACATTCTCTAATTATGAATTAATTAGGCTTAAAAAATTTGTCTCGCGAATTAGCTTTCATTTATGTAATTAGTTTTGTAAGTAGTCTATATTTAATACTCTGAATTAGTGTCTAAATACAGAGACTAAAGTTAAGTCCCTATATTCTAACACCACCTTAGTCTATTCGGAAACGGGAACCAATAATAATATTTACTATCATCATTTTCACAAGCCTTTAGTCTATTAGACAATATTTTTTATTTAAATACATTTAGTTTGCTAAAATCCAAGGAACATATACATTATATTGACTGTGCCAATGTAGATATACAAATATTGAACTGAGAAAACATGTTTTTTTTAAAAAAATGGAGAAAACAATTTAAAACCCCTAGTGTCAAACTAAGTATTCATGGAAATGCAATTCATATTAAGTTGTCATACAACATGCATTGACCAAACCATTTTATTAGAGTAATATAAATATGCTAGTTTATCTAGAGGCTCATGTTGCAAGATTGTAAATAAGATTTCTTTTAAAATAACAAATCGTGTATATATCAAATTGTTCAATGCCATATATATATATATGATAAAGTAAATTCAACTTCATTTGGAGTATATATATAGCTATGCTCTAATTAATCAATTATGTGCACCGATTTTTTTTGTCCTTTTGGTCTGCAGCGCGCTAGCTATCATGTATATGTGCACACGTATATATATGTGGTGAGATCTATTTTAGACGCATGTAATATGTGTGTTTTCTTAATTGGGTCGTTATGCTTCTCTAATCTCTCTATATACACACAGACGACAGAAACAGACATATGTTTAAATGCAAAAAGAATTAAATGCAAGTATATATGTTAAATTAAGATTAAATCTCAACAAGCTGATTTAATTTAATTCTTGTCAATATCAACAGGGAGGAGATACAGAGGATTAAAACCAGCAATCCTGAGATTAGCCACAGGGAGGCATTCAGTGCTGCTGCAAAGAACGTAAGTACTCTAATTGCAAATACTTTTCTCTAATTAATTAGATGTTACAGACAGTAAGGACATACTCTCTCCATCCTATAAAAAATCAAAAAATCAACCTAGTATTGGATATGACACATCCTAATATACGATCTGTCCAGATTCGTAGTATTAGAATATGTCACATCCAGTTCTAGATTTGTTCTTTTTTTTCGGATAGAGGGAGTACTTCTTGTATCCATATAGTGCATAAATATTTTTTTTATCTCATAATATGTGCATACATGCAAATTAACTAACACCTCCCTTTAAATTCGTTTTTTTATCTTTTACCCTCAAGATTTATAATCCCATTATTTACATGCATTTTATTTATTATAGGTAATTTAAATAAAGATATGGTAATACTTATTTCTTGATATTTGGATTAGTGGTGATTGTGCCTTATATTATAAGACGGAGGAGTAATAATACTACTTGTCTTAAAGAAAAACCTTGGTCTAAGCTTTCTGCAATTAGGATCAACTAATTAATTAAGCTTTCTAGATCAATTAATTGTCTCACGTGTATAGCTAATTTACCATATGCAAATTAAAATAGTCTATAATATTAGATGCACCCTGCTCACGATCTATCTATAATTTCTCATGCGTACAATAATATGCAGTGGGCTCATCTTCCCCGGCTCCATTTCGGCCTCAGCGTCGCCGACGGCGGCGGCGGCAGCAACTAATCGCGGCGGCGCGGTCTGCCGGCCGGCCACCGATCGCCGGCGTGCACGCCGGCGCGCGGCGGCGACCGACCGAGAATGCGCGCGCAGGAGGGACGACGACGACGACGACGATATATTATTATCGCGTGTGCCCCTCTCTTCGCCGCGTAATTAATTAATCAGTTAATTAATTACGTACGACCTACTGTGCTATGCTATCGCTCCGTGTTAATTAATTAATAATTACCTACGTATCTTGATTAATTAGTCTCGTATTATACGTACTATTATACGTACGTGCTGTGCTACTATGTACGTAGACAACAAAAAAAAATGTGCGTGATGATCAGTTCTACTACGTACGTACTGTGTTCTAGTGTTTTAATTTGTATCCGAACCAAGGAGTTGTTTAATTAACTGCATGCACATGCACTGGACTTGAATCTATTATGTAAGTGTGCATGCATGCTGGATTATGCAAAATAAACGAATTAATTAATAGAACTGTTTTTGTTAATCAATTAATTAATTAAAATGTTTGGTACATTTTTTCGATGTGTTGATAGTGCATGAATTAAAGCTGTGTACATATTGATCGAATCCCATCAAAATTGAACGTGTAGCTAGAATGAATCGAATGAATCGAACTGACGCTTCATTCAGGGTAACCAACAAATTAAAGCCTAGATATATAGACTAACTGTTTGCTGTGTTTTAAGTTGTTATGGAGATCAAAACTTATGCCCATTAATTCTCTTTTTTAAATTGTAGGCACAACATAGAATGTGTTACTCAACTGTATTATATATGTGTCTCTGTCAATTGTTTCGTAGTATTTCTTAAGCATTATAATATATTATCGTCTGTGACATATATAGATATATCAAAGTAAAAGCAGTTTGTCACACTAATAAAATCCATGTCAAAAGTCAAAACCAAACAAATTAAAGGCCTATCTATGTACGGGCTACAAGTAAAATACCAAATGTGCCGTTAATTAACTAATACATTCATGTTGTTGATGGATCTGGGCTGGGAAAGAAAATTCCGGTTCTTGCAGTTTGTGTACCCACAAAACAGTTGGTTTGATTAATTGGAGGGTTGTACGTAATTAACAGTTAACCAATCAATTGGGCACAATCAAATAATCGTTGATCTCTTGGATTCTCATGCATTGAATTATTGCTGCTGACAAAACAAAAGGCAGCTGCATGCATCTGCAGCTAGCTAGTACTTGATATCATCGCTCGATACGTACAGATCAGTGAGCTGCAGGGCAAGCATGCATGCACGCACCCGACACACGCACTATCTAGCTCCAGATTAGCTTGATTCATGCTTGCTGCTGCTGCTTGGTTCATGGCTATACTTCCCTATGTCCCCCAAAATATTAGGAATTTTAGGTGGATATATATATCACATATTCTAATATTATGATTCTGAATAGACTATGTTCAGATTCGTATTATTAAGATGTGTCACATCCAGCTAAAATCTCTTATATTTTAGGACGGGAGAGTATATACGTACTAGCTAAACTAAAACCAACGCCTGTGCACTTGATATGTACACCGTCGATCATCTAAAAAGAATCAAATTCTGACTATATAAATCTAAATTTATGTTTATCTAGCTAGATTCGTAGATAAGATATAATTTATTTTTTTGGAACGAAGGGGCACTTTCTTGTCACACCCACAACCCGTGTACGTCTAATAATACCTATTACACCGGTTTTAAAATATAAGAACTCTTAGGTTGAATATGCATAGATTAATATTAAGAAAGTATGAAAAAAAAAATCAAACGTGTAAAAATATTGCACGTCATTCTATTGGAAGGAGCAAATGATAGTTTTACATGACACAACAGCCGGGCATTCATCGCAATTAAAGTGAATGTATGTAAAATTAAATGAAAAAAATATTGTAATTGGTTGAGAAGAAATAGTTGAAGAAATTAAATAGTTTAAGGTTATATATATATATGGATGGTTGACAAGATAAATAAATACAACGTAGATGAATCGAAGAAGTCTTTATATTTTTAAGTTAAATTTAGGACCTTATAAGCTGCTTTTATTTTGGGATATGGGAGTTCTATACTCCATGCATGCATGTCCCCATTAATTAATTATTTCTTTACTTATCACTTACTACTACATTCGTTCCACGGATGGGACATTCCATATATTTAAGAATGCGATTAATGAGTATACTGGTTTATTTGAGTAGTCATAAGGATCCATGGACATGAAAAATACTCGAATGGTCGTCATATATATTAATTAAATATATATAGGTAAGATTGCAATTAGCTACATGTGGCATCAAAAAAATTATGAGTTTAATTAGAAATATACTACCATTGAAAATTTGGGATACCCTCTAACTTTTAATAACAATAGAAGTATAACTTTTGGTCTCTATACCAACTGGAGGTGACATGTGACAGGATGTACACTTTAGTACTCCCTCTGTTTTTCAAATAACTGATAACTTTTACTTTACTATTTGAATTTTGACCAATATTTACTAGTAGTAGCTCTTAAATGGCTAGAGTCTTAAATGGCTAGAGTAAAAAGAATAAAACACTACTACAAAACATTAAATAGCTAGGTGTCACCACTATAGGTGCCAGTAGTGCTAAAACCGGCACCTATAGGCCTTTTCCCACTTATTCGGGTTGAAATTGCAAAAAACCGACAACTTTAAGGCATTATAGGTGCCGGTTTTAAAAAACCGACACCTTATATATAATATAAGTGTCGATTAATTTAAAACCGATACCTATAACATATTATAAGTATCAGTTTTTTTACCTAACAAACCGAGCCGAGCCTTATCCATCCATCCACAGCGCCAAGCCGAGCCAGCGGGGCCCACTGAGGAGATAAGGCCGAGTGCCGAGTTTTATCCATCCACCATCCACTCGTTTTCTTCTCATCTCTCTCTCTCTCTCTCTCTCTCTCGGTCTTCTCCCTCGCTCTCATTTTTCTCTCTCGTTTCTTCTCTCTTCGAGGAGTCAGGCGGTAGGCGATGGCGTAAGAGGGGAGGCGGCAGGCGACGGGTGGCGATGGCAGGTGGAGACGGTGCGGCGGCGGTGGCGGCGGGAGGCGACATCAGCGGTGATGGCCGCACCCTCCCCTCCGCCAAATCCGGCGGGAGCACAGGCAGCAGCGGCGTGCGGTGCCTCCCCTCCGCTAACTAGATCTGCCGGGGGGGGAGGCGGTGGGCTCCCGCGGCCCCTGCAGCAAGCTCCCCATGGGCGGGGAGGCGGTGGCCTCCCGCAGCCGGCAGCAAGCTCCCCTATGACATCGGCAGGGGGATCCCCACGACAGCGGCGGCAGGCTCCCCACAGCAACAGTGATTTGTGATTGTTGAGTGGTTTTGTTGATGATTTTTCTGATTGTTTTGAGTGATTTTTGTTGGTGATGGTGTGATTGGGCAAGTGGGTGACGTGAATGTATGATTTGTGATTTTTTTTTCGATTTTTATTTTTGGTTTGGAGGCATCGGCGTATATTTTTTTGCGATCCATATACCTCAAAGATGTTGGTTCTTAAAGCCGGCACCTTTGAGAGAACTCAAAGGTGCCGGTTGCCAAATCCGGTACGGTTTGGAACCGGCATCAAATAGCCTTTGTGTAGTAGTGAAAGTTCCGTACTTATATTCACGCCGTACGTTATACACTTCAATAGCCTGACATATTTTATTGTTAAAAATATTTTGCAAAATAAAATGAGTGGTCAAAGTATGAATAGTGTCCGTTGTCAGTTTATTTAAAAACAGATGGGCACTATCCCTAAAATTTATTTTTTTTAGCACAAACAAAGAATGGATTTGTTTCATGTGAATCGTAACTTCCCAAAATGAATAATCTGATTTAAGTAGTTGTGTTATACCTTGGTGGAAACCTAGCTAGATAAATGTTGAACCCGCAACAATTATGACCTCGTATACTTGAGGAAATTTGGAAAATACATAATACATAAAAATCGTGAATTGAGCGTAACTCAACTGGTTAGATTCTTTGAGGTAAAAACATGTACACACGGAAGCTTGTAAAGGATGCTCGTATTTACGGTTAATTGTTCTTTTAAGTAGTTAGACGACGTATTCAGATCCGTCGGCTCACTCTTTAGAGATATGGTGTGTGTGTGTGTTTATAGGATGAATGTGCATACATCTATATGAGCATCCTCATTGATACCGTGTTTCGCAAAATAAATAATATATAAAAATTAACGAGTGGTATTGATCCTCTAATCAATCCATATATATACATATATACAAAGCATAATTGATTTTACTGCATACAGTATATCTTCAATTGATTGCCTCTCTATTTCTTATCTGCCTCGTTGCATATATACCCTTCTCTTTTCTTTTATTTTCTATTGGGCCGAATTGGGCTGCTTTGCACTTGGGCCGTACAAGCCATAGTAAATCTCAACCCATTTGCACCCACGTCGCCGTGCATCCGCTTCCGACTCGGCATCCTCCGCCGCGCCGCCGCTGCCGCCGCCGAATCGCTCCTCCTCTTCGGCCGGACGGCGAGCATCTCGCCGGAGCAGGTATTGATCCTTCTCTCATCGTATATCCCTCCCTCCTCCCTGCCCCTCGCTCGGAACAATCTTGGACTGATTAATCGATTGGTTGATTTCTATCCCTTGTCGATTTCTTGCGAGTTGCGATATTTTAGACCGGGGATGGATGGATGGATGGATGGATGGATTAATCTCCCCAAATGGAACACTGTTGGCACATTGGATTTCATGTCGCTGTCAATGGCTGCCAGAATTTGTTTATTCTTGGTGCGAATTTGGTCTCTCGGATTATGCCAGATCCCACACCCTCACGAGCTTATCTAAGCCTGTCGCAATCTTGCTTCGGTTCATTTTTGTCCCTTTCTCATCGTCCTGTCGGTATCTGTCCCCCCTGGATGCTTCTGGGCCGTGTAGATTTTAGCTTAATGTGTTCTTGGGTTGCCGTCTAAATTTGGGAGTAGGATAACGTTGCTTGGATTGGTGGCTAGTGTAGTGGTGGTAGCCAGCCAAGAAACCATTTCTTTCCGGTGTATTATTAGCAACCGGAGAGAGAGGGTATTGTGAATTGGGAATTTTGGGGTTATTGCCTTTGAGAAGAGGGCAGTGATGGCTGAGGAAGAAGCAAAAAAGCCGGCGGTGGTAGTGGCCATGAAGGGTCATCCGGGGTCTGGCAAGTCCACGGTGGCACGCGCCATCGCCACCGCGCTCTGCTGCCCACTCCTGGACAAGGACGATGTCCGGGACTGCACGCTGCCACTTGAGCGCGTCGATGGCCTTGCTGTCGGCATGCTCAATGAGCTCTCCTATGCCGTGCTGTGGCGGATGGCAGAGAGGCAGGTCCAGCTCGGCTTGTCCGTTGTTGTGGATTCCCCGCTGTCACGCCGCGCTCACCTTGACGCGCTCACCCGCCTCCCGGGTGCCCTTGTTATTGTTGTGGAATGCCGGCCAGGCAATGAAGAGGAATGGCGCCGAAGGTTAGAGGAGCGAGGGGCTGCGGTGCCAGAAGATGGCGGTGATGGGTGGCATAAGCCGAAGACGTGGACCGAGCTGGAAAGGCTTCGGGATGGGTACCAAGGTTGCACAGATTATGAATTTGGGGATGTGCCAAGGATTGTTGTGGATACAACTGATCCGACAGCTGACTCAGAGGCAATTTCTGTCAGGGTTGTAGAGTTTATTGGATCTATTCTTGCTTGTGACCATTAAGTCTGCTATTATTTCTTACCGAGCATAAAAAATGGGGAATAACTCTAGGTCAGAATTTCATTACAAAATGATGATATGTTGTCCTCTTCATGTATAGTTTTCATGGTTTTTGTGTTCTCTTTCTTGTTTATCCTATCCCGACTTATTCAGGTCAATAGGTATTCCTACTCTGTTTATGAATGTTATGTGAATAGTGTACATATATGCAACTCTTTCTGGGCCAAGTTTAAATCCCTTTCTGATCTTAATTTCTCAGAATGGACAATGGAGTTGTTGCATTTCCCCATTCTTTTGAAAGAAAGGGAAATGGGAAATAAGCGAAACTACAACACTAGATCAGTGTGGATTCTTTTCTTTTAAGAGAAACAAAGAGATCAGTATGCGATATATTTTTTATGCAGTCATAACTGCTTTACGTTACCATTTTGTAAATTTTCACATACTTTCCTACTCTGTAAATCATTTATTAAATCTTTAGGAAAATCATTAATTCGTTATTGACCATTAGGGTATCCTCTTGTTCATATCATCCCTTCCCTGTGTTATTACTTTCTTTCAGGAGTCACCATTAAATTTTGTAGCAATGTTGATTTCCATGTATGTCTAACGGGATTTTTTTTTTCTAGAATGTTTTTTTTTGACATTACCAAACAGCTGGTGTAAAGATTAATACAACAGAATGTAGTCATAGCTCGTAATTAATGGATAAGTGCTATATTCTTTGCAAAATTTTCATGCTTCCATTACCATAGTTGATGGGATTTGGGAAATTTCAGAATGAGAGAGATATCATTTAGTTAACCTGTTATGTTTATTTGTTGAACTCTCCAGCATGAGAAACTTCATGCAAAAGCTGGATTTTAGCAATGCTTGTGGAGTTAACAAGATATACCACATGCTCTAGTCTTTTTTTTTTATTCTGTTTGACATTTTGTTATTTTATCGCACTGTTGTAAGACACAATTTTTCCTATTACCTTGTGCGCATTCCGTTAAGCCTGATATAACCACCTCATTTTCTGTTGTATCAGTTTCCTGGTGCTAGATGGCATCTTCTGTTCTTCAGCCTGGGGTGCCTGTTACCTTGCAAGAACTAGAGCCTTCCTCAGAGTCCTTCAGACAAGGAGCATCGCTTAGAGTAACTGGAGTGTAAGTGTACGATGCAACTATTCTAAGCCTCCCATAAATTTCTTTCTGAACTTCCACTCATAGGTCCTGAATTATACTAATCTTGTATTTTCTCTAGTCTGCAGTCGTATGATTTGAACTCTGCAATTGCTGTTATTCAAGACAGCAGTGCAAGCCTCAAGGTAGACACTCAAAACTTGAGAGATATCAACTTCCGCCCAAATTCAACCTACCAGTTCATTGGTGAACTCTTGATCAAACCAGATAACGATGTATGACATTCTCCTTTCGAAAGTCCATCAGCCTATTTGATGCGACATTGGAAGATACTTCGATAACTGCTTGTTTACATCTCTGCAGGCCGTTTTGCAAGCACGCGTAGGTAGGAATGTCGACGGTATTGACCTGAACCTCTACCAGCAATCTTTGCTCATCCGACGACAATATGAAGCTCAACTACGGTCCAGGAGATCATGATCCAAAGCCCTGCGAATCAGGAAAATGTTCAATGATCTGTCTGTTTGACTGCAATGGTTCCCAGTTGCAAAGGGGAGCAGAGTATCATAACTAAATCTCTGAAGGCAGATCATGTCAGTAGGACTAGGACCACCATAAACATTGGTGGTGAGAATTGAGATGTAGAACAATTATCTGGTTGTTTTCATCCCTGGAGATTTTTCTGTTGCATGACTTTGTTAGGAAACATGTACTTTTCAAATTTCATCAGAGATGCAGAGAACAGGATTAACTAGGTTGGTGAAAAAGGTGTCGCTCGTATGCAGAATCATTAGTTTGGACAGTGAAGTGTGAAGCAGAAACAAAGATAGTGCCGCAGTGTCAATAGTCTCAATTTTACTACTGTTATTTTTGTTTCTTTCCTTGAGAAACGTAGGCAAAACCTGATAAAAATCATTCTGAAAAGGGGATGATAATTGGCAGGTGGCAAGTGGCAACTGATTCGGTAATTAATATCTGAAGGATACAGTGGATATTAACAGTACGAGAGGAGTATATGTGTACTAATCTGAAAGTGGGAGCTTACAGTATTCATCTATCAGTAACAACAATATGTTTGAATAATGAATAATAGTACAAACCAAACTGGAGAATATTTCAAGGGGTCCAACACCAACATACAACTTCACTATCAATATATCATCATGTGGTACCCTTTTAACCGATATAATGATATGTACAATCAGTTTTTCCTTAACCGGATACTGGTAACTACAGTAGGGCTATGATCTCTCCTAGTTGAAAATTCTTGGTTCAGTTTCTACACTTGTGTGAACTCCAGCGCATTTCCGTCCGGGTCCCGAGCAAATATTGCTGGTCGCCCTGATTTGCTAAGTGTGTATTTGATTCCTGCATTCCAACAGTTTAAAGGCAGTCATCAAATTGTTGGTAATGGAGGATAGTGGAAATAATAGTTTGTACTGCAATGCAGATTAAACATTATAAAGGTGCAACAAGTGAAATGGTAATGCTGACACAAAGTGTAATGGTTCTAAGATAAGGAAATGAAATAATTTGTCACGGCACTTCATAAAAATGGTAAAATGTTTGAAAACATTATACGGATGTGAATGGACGATGCTATGATCTTAATTGACTAGAACTTTTATGTAGTCTAATGAGTATTACTTTCAAGACAACAGACCTTTTGGATGACTAGCAATGGTGGTATGTAAAATTTACCTAAAACAAAGGATGAGGTTTTCAGGACATCTATAAATTTCTCCAAACAGGGCAGGCTTTCAATTTACCACATCAGAAAAAAAAATAGCCTGCTGTCTTAGTAGGTTTTACTTATTGAACCATGGGACTATAGCGGCAAAGATCAGTGGTTTTTTAATAAGGCTATGAAGACAACAAGCAGAGAAACAGGGCATTTACTTTTTATCAGTTGTTGCTAGTGCACTGTATAAGCAACAGATAATAAAGTAAAAATTCATTAGTACCGGCTTTGTCAAAGATTTCTTTTAACTTCAACACATCTTTGATCGCCATACAGGTATGACGATCACGTCCCCCATGCTCTGGGCGCCCAGTCAATGGATCGGGATTTGGCAGCTCCATCAAGTGAATCATCTCAGAACCAACCCAGAGCCAAGCACCTCTGTAAGGAAGCTTGTCGGTTGGCCTAGCAGGATTCACCTCAAGACCTGATTGATAAAGAATTAGTTTTAGTTTACAAGCAGTGAGGGCATTTCCTCCTGTGTGTCAGTTTTACTTTACAAGCAGCATGTACACAAGAACATGTACAACTGATAACTAACTCACCAAGCAGATCTTTGTAGAAGGCCATTGACCTTTCGAGATTTTCACATAGGATCCCAACATGGTGAATGCTAACAACTCCATAAGCAGGTTCTGCACCAGAAATCATGCATGTTTGATTTGGTTCAGAGAAAAGGGGCACTTACTCTAGCTATAGCCAATATGAGTACAAAAAACCAAACAAAAGCTATACAAAGGAAAATGTAGTCAGCATCTCAGCACCCACAATTTCAAAGCAAATGCACATTGTGCTTATATGACTATTAATTAGCTTAGGAATTATTGTGATGATTCTTGTTTCCTTGATGGAAATAGTGGCTTAACTCTCTTGCTCAAGACAAAAAAGAAAGTAAGGATTGTGGAGCAGTTCAGTCTGGTCATGGCTGTTTAACAATCTACATAAAAACAGTTTTAGTATTCCATATTTTGGCTTGTCAGAACCAGCCCATAAAAAGCACTACTGGTTTGTGGTTTTAGATGTAAAAAAACTAACATGAATTTTGCATGTTTAGAGAACATATTTCAGTGTGTGATTCTTCATATCGATGTATGCTACATAGAACCGTAAAATTAAATGTATGCACGGTACAAGCATATTGAACATTTGCATCTCTACAACTTAAACCACAATTGCACATATGCCTATACTCTGTACCATCAAATCAGCGAGTATCAATTTCATACTCTGCTGTCTGCACTACATTATCCACTCTCCTCCACTCTAATAGGCAAAGCTGCAAGCCCCCTAGAACTTCGAATTTGGTACTAAAAGTAATACTAGAGTTGAGCTAAATAGATAATTGGTAAACATCGTGATCAATTCCCCTACCACTAAACATCACCAAGATTTACTAACACTTGTTCATATGTAGCTCCAGGGTTCAGTTCAGACTGATCTTGATTCTTCAAAAATACTCCCGAAATCAGCCAGTAAATCTTTAACAGGAACACTAAATCGAACAGCTACCACTGCAACATCAAGCACCCAAGAACGAACTCACTCGCTCACTCACTCACCCTGGGACGCCTCCTGCGCCGTGACGAGCTGCTCCCCGCCGGTGGCCACCGAAAGGCGGGTCCCGGGACGGCGGCGCGGGGCGGCGGAGGAGGGGACGGGCGGGGAGGCCCTGGTCGCCACCTTCCCGGGGCTGGAGGGGGAGAGGAGGGCGAGAGAAGAGAGGCACCTCGTCGCCATTGCTGCTGCCTTTGGATTTCTTGATTTCTTCAGAGTTCGGAGACGCTTCGGCTGCACAAAGCTGTGGGCTTTATGGGCCTCTACTATTTTGTGTGGCTCATATGCCTTTTTTTTTTTCCTCCTGCGATTTTCCCCCTTTTTTTAATTTTGGTTTTGGTTTTTTTTTTCTGTTTTGTTGTCCACCTGAAAATTTCATGAGGCTGATAGCCACTGAATGACCTGAACACTCAAACCACAAAGCTCCATAGCTATGTCCACAACCAAGGAGAGAATTGTAGCTAATAGTATGCAGAACTACATGCAAGAGCATCTAACTAATTCTATCCATCATAAACTAAACTCCTCTGCATTGAATAATTATGCTAACTGACGACAATAATACACAACAACACTATTGTTATGTAAAATCGTGAAGAAATCACAATCTGGAGGGAAGCAGGAGTGTTTAGCGATAAGCGAGATATAGCATAATCTTTTCAGTGCTTTGCTGCCTCGGCAGTTAGAAGTAGTTCCCCCGGGACACGATCTTGGTCGTACCCTTGGAATTGATCACTTTCGATCGGTTCTTCTAAACCTGTAAATGTGTATATACTCCCCTTAATGAAATTCGGTTGGCCTCCTTCGGCTGACCCGGCGAACTGTTTTGTAAAATACATGTGACTAAATAAGCACAGCAGAATAAGGATGTGTTTGGTTATGAATTAAGATAACCAGCTTAGCTAACTTTTATGCAGATTTTATGTTTGATGAAAAAGTTCTAGTTTATGGATTCAATGTTTAGTCAGATGTTAAAAGTTTGAATGTATTTTAGAAACCTGATGCTAGAAATGAAGAGAACCAGCTAAAGGTATGTCAATAGCATTACTTTCAACATTGAAAAAAAAACACAGGAGATTATTTGCGAGGGGCATATGGTTCAAAAGTCTTAGGTATGTGCAAATGTTGTTAATCTATACAAAGCTATTGTCCAAGGCATAATTTAACAAACTTGATGGTCTGAGAGTGGCTCCGTGATCCAGCTCATCGTTCTTTTCAAAGGTATGTTCTTATATTTACAATTTATGTGTCATATCATACTCATATTATCAGATTCATTGGAAATAGTTCATTTGGAAGAAAGGTGACAACGTTCCTATGTGGTTTTGTGATTTTGTCCATTTTCCCCTGTGATAATAAAACAGACAATAAAATGTAGAAACCTGAACTTTCAAAAACTAATAATAATGAAATTGTAGCATAAAGCTTGATAATATCAAGTTATACTAAATCGATCTAGGGATAAGAACATCATTACAAGACAACACATGCAGATGCAACATAACATGGAAACATGACATTCAGATGAAATAAAGTCAGTTGTTAGATATCAAGGGCTGTAGAAATTGAGTGAACAGCAAAAACTTCAAGATTAGCTGCTACCCACAACAAAAGCAGTAAACCCACATGAATAATGCAACGTAAGGGAACCTAAAATGGTTCAGAAAATAGGAACAAATAAGTTGAGTGAAAAAAAAAAAAGAATACGCAACTCGTTAACTCTTCTGACAACAAGCTTGTAAACATGTCATAATGCAATTAAAGTTGCTAGAAGCCATAGTAAGTAAGAACTATTTTGATACATGACATCATACAAACTTCTGAAAACCTGGCAACACTACTCATACCTAGCTATTGCTCTACTCATGGCAAGCACTCACTCAGAACTCCTAGTCATATTATTCTCCTCATACCTAGCACTCGTGGCACGCAAACAAATCAAAGAGAACAATGTAAATGTAATGAGTATACAGCTCAGTGAACTCACATCTATTCCCACTCGCAAACCAGAGTAAACTACCAAACACACAACTCATTGAATCAACAGCTATTCCTGCTCGAGAAGCAGACAGAGTGAACTAACAGCTATTGTCGCTCCTCATACTTATAACACCTCATAACGTTTACTTCTCGTATCCAAAAAAGAGTAATATGCAAAAGACCACAACACAACAGATCAACGAGATCAGCAATATCTAACCTTTTGAAACCTGAAAATTCAAATTGAAAAGTTCTGCACCAATGTGCGACCGAGTATTCACATTCTCTTCCAGCAGATTATTAACTCTGGCTCTCAGTTATCCCTTTATAGAATTCAAGAGGTACAGCCTAACTTGAAGAATATTCCTATTCAACTCACAAAACGATGCGAACGACAGATCTTCTAGATAAGGCAGCAATTCCTCCTATGGGTACGGAAAACCTCCGAGCGGAATGATGTATGGTGCGACGAGCGAGAATGCAGAGTAATTCATATTTGAAAATATGTTTTTGATAGTCTATTCTAAAATTAAAAAAATAAAAAAGGTTTGGAAGGCGGCGGCGCGCTGTCTCATCGTCCATCCTCCACCTTCCTCCTCCTTTTGTTGTATATAATATACGGTATATCCCTCCTCCTCCCCGTCCCTGAACAATCTTGGATTGATTGATTTCTATCCTTACTAACAGTGGCGGACATAGGATTTTATAAATGGGTGTACGATAAACTAATCTACTTATAAAACAATAAATTATATATTTTTTATACAAAATTATCTTTAAATAAATATAAAAACCCCAATATATCATAAAAATTGGACTAGAAATAAACTAAATCTTATTTTTATCTCTAGATCCTATTGTAATGCATTGACATGTAACTAATAAATAGAATGCCACAACTCACTTGAACAATATATATATAGCATTATAATCATTGGATTCATAACAAGTGTTGATCTCTAATTCATCCATAAAATTTTTATATGATTATATATTGTTCAATATTATTAATCTTTATAGCATTTTAGATTATGTTTAACAATAATATCTTTCATGTATTAAAAAACTAGATAGGTACCTTATATAAATACAATAATATAATAAATATAATAATTATTTTTTACTCATGTAAAAACATAGATAATATATATTACGGAGCACACACACATGAGTTAGCTGCTAGTATTCATGTGCAAATAATAGTGCTGGTTGTATCAAAATTTATTGTCAAAAATAAATAAGAATGAGAAAACAAGAAGAAGAAGATGGAACTATAGAAGAATATAAGGTTAAAGTTTTAGTTTCACACTGTATTACGACGAAGAACAATTTTAATAATATTAGGATATTATTGATTAATGTGAGCATATACCATACCTTGGATGTGATTAACTTTTCCCTATGTGTGTTTGAGCTAGTGACTAACCTCCTCTTTTTCTTACCTTCTTTCGAAGATCTCCTAACGTGTTTGGTAAAAAAATGTTATGCTTTGAATGAGATAAAGAAACAATTTGACTAGATTATTTTTTAGAGAGAATCCATTGTGTGCCGCTGACTTTGTCCCTGTTCTATAATATGCCACTGAGTTTGTCAAGTTATATAATATGCCATCGTATTTTGCAAGGCTAGTAGTCGCTCGTCCTCCTATAGCGCTGATGGTACGCACTGAAGGGGTTTACTGTTTGAATGGGTATAGAGTTGCCATAGAATATCTCAGCAAAGCAAACCACCGCAATGTTGTCGATGTTCATGAAATCTTGCTTGAGGATGTTAAAAAGTGTGAAATTTATGATATTATGGAGGATCGTTGGGTTCAAGAGCCGAAAGCTATGGTAAGCTATTTTTGATCGGATCGGACCAGTCTGAAACCCTTTTCAAGAGCGAGGTGGAACATAGTCAAGCTTGCTAGGGAGAAACTAGTTGATATTGCTAATTCTGCAATAACCTGTATCAAATCAATATTGTAATATTGTAATAATGTAATTCTTTTGTGTGTTCAATGGAAGGAAGAAAATTATTAATGCAGGTTATTTCAAACACGAATACTAGGGAAGGACCAAATATCAATTAAATATAAAGGGTAAGATTTTGAACCCAGGCCGGCTAGCTCACCACCTTGTGAAGCTAGCCGGAAGTCCCTTGGGTGTTTCTCTTAATGCAAGTTATTTTAGTTATCGATTTCGATTCCACTAGGCCGCAAACTCCCATCACTACGATCAGGGTCTTCCATGCTTTTTCGTCCAAGTTTTAGAAAAATAATAACTAGAATTGAATGTGTGATTCTCTGTATAGAATAGATGCTAAACAGGAGTATAAAATTGAAGGGTTAATTGGATTCATGCCATTATAAATTTGCCCGTTTGAAAATACACTATTACAATTCAATAAATTTAAACTATGCTATTATAATTTTGTAGGAATTCCAAATATACCACTACATACCCCTTCCAAGCATATTATCAAAATTTTCTTGACCAAAATGCCATCTTCTTCTACCTTCATCCATCTTCCTCCTTTCCCTCGCTCATCTCTCCCACTCCTGACCAATGTGGCAGCAGGACCATGCGCCCTCCACGTCACTGTTGACGGCCGGATTTGCTTGCTCGCCGTCGCCGAAGCATGGCTCCCCATCCGCCGTCGGTGAGCGGGACACGGGAGGATGGCGAGCTCCAACTCCTCTTCTCGCTGAGCCTCTTCCCTCTCGAGGTCGCCATGGCGCCCCAGATCCACCCTTTCTGCGCCCAGACCGCACCAATGCCCGCTGCTTGGTTAGTGTTTTCATGTCAGTTTTCGACTACTATACTTGTCTGTTAGTGTTTCGGATCGGATTTCCACACCAATAAACAGGGTCCTAGGTCGTCTTCTTCCTCCTCAGAACGGGCCGGCTGCATCTGCACCTCCTGCTGCTGCTTGCAAGATTCCTGCATCCGACAATCTCGTCGTCCGGCGTCTCAGGTACTCATCCTTGTTCTAGCAAAATACCCGTGTCTTGCAACTATCTTAAGTTCTTGACTTGGAAATTACTCCCTCCATCCCAAAATGTTTGGCGCCGTTGATTTTTTTAAAAATGTTTGACCGTTCATCTTATTCAAAAAATTTAAGTAATTATTAATTCTTTTTGCTATCATTTGATTTATTATTAAATATATTTTTATGTATACATATAGTTTTACACATTTCACAAAAGTTTTTGAATAAGACGAACGATCAAACATGTTTAAAAAAATCAACGGCGTCAAACATTTAGGGAAGGAGGGAGTATATATCTGCAAGCAAACATCCAGCCATATAAGATCCCGCCGACTCGAAGTAGTAGAGAAAACGACATTTTTAACCCCAGGGACTTAGCATATGGAAAGAAAGAAAAAAATAAACATCTTGCAAATCTACTGCTTTGGAACAGGCACAATTAGATTAGATCTGCTTCTCTCATATGCTAGATTTACAGTAAATGGCTTTTGGCGAGGATGTCATTCACAACTCTGCACACTTTGCAATCTTTAGTTGCTTCGACTAAGTGTTAAAGAACACTTGGCGATTTAATATCTTCTACAAGTAACTTTATTTCGGTGGCCTTCAAGTCTTTTGAAGAAAAACATAAATCCTTGACCTGTTTGTATATGAAAATAGTAAATCAAGCATCAAGCCAACGAGGATGATAATGCTTACATTTATGGAATATTGAACTGGTTTGGCTTTTGGAGTGAACTAATAAATATAGATGTTGTTGTATGGTCAAATATTCACCTGCGCACATTGATGTTCTTTTCAATATTCTTCATGCAGATAGAGAGTTTCATCGAATCGAATGGCAGAGGGCAAGAGTGAAAAATTCAAACAACTTAATGGTGTAATGGTCGAAAGAAAGAGACCAAGGATTCACTTGGGCGACTTGCACACGGTATGCGATTTGTAGTGCTGCAACCTTCTCCTGCGTGTACTAGCAGATTACTTGGTAGAATAATTTTTAATGTTTGTTTCTGATATTATTGCTTCGTGATTACAGGATATATTGAATCGTATCATATCACTTCTGCCATTAAAAGAGGCTGCAAGGACAAGTGTATTATCAAACCACTGGAAAAATATTTGGTGTTCCCGAGAAAGCTTGGTGTTTAGATTTTATACAGTGCTTTCAATGCATCATCATATCAAAAGATGTTGGACTTCCGATGGTCAGAGGTTAAATAAAGAACTTTTCATCGAGAGAGTCGATTCAATGTTAAAGCAACGCAGTGGTCTAGGAGTTCAAACAATGGCAATTCTTTATGAATTAGAAAACGAAGATGCAGACCATATAGATAGGTGGCTGAACTTTGTTATTGCTTCAAAGACAAAACAGCTTATTCTTGATTTGGATCCTTACTATCCTAAAGTGGCACCATATAACTTTCCTTTTAAGCTTTTCAATGCTACTAACAGCTTGCAGTTGCAAGCATTGAAACTTACATCTGTTCCATGTGGGGCCCAACCAATTGATTCATCTATATAAGTTTTCTTTCATCCCACATAATTTGGGCTGCTAATTCTTGTAATTTTATTAAGTATGCTAATTATATGGGTTAATTCTCTCAAACTTCCTTTTAATCATTTGTATATATGGAATGTGTGCATGCAGTGGGTTCATTAAATAAGGTTATTGTGGTCATTTTTTAATCCTACTATTTTATCCTAAATTAGCTAGAAATGCAATTTTTATGGGACGGAGGTAGTAGAAAACGAAGATGCAGACCATATAGATAGGTGGCTGAACTTTGTTATTGCTTCAAAGACAAAACAGCTTATTCTTGATTTGGATGCTTACTATCCTAAAGTGGCACCATATAACTTTCCTTTTAAGCTTTTCAATGCTACTAACAGCTTGCAGTTGCAAGCATTGAAACTTACATCTGTTTCTCTAAAGCTGCCAGCGAATTTCATGGGCTTTCGGAACCTTCAAAAGCTTAAGCTAGATTGCACAGATATTAGTGATGATGATATGCAGACTTTGGTCTCGAACTGCAATTCCTTGAATTTTCTTGCTATTCTTTATTGTGGAATGCTTACAAGATTGCAGACATCTCAACCTCTAAACCAGCTTAAGCATTTGCAAGTCGAGAACTGTACAATGCTTCAAGATATACAATTAAATTTTGGTTTGACAAAACTTGAGTATGAAGGTCCACTGATACCTTTAGCACCTCCTGGACCTTTGTTGATGACAAATGTCATGATGAAGTTATCAGATATAGATTCTGCTCTTGAATATATCTTCACCAAGCTGCCAAGCACTCTACCTCGTCTTGAAACTCTGACAGTAAACTGTTCAGAACTCAAGGTTTGTGACACAAACTCAGTTTTCCATTTTCAAAATGCATGTGCACCCATCCCTGTGTAAGTTGTGGCATTGATTGTTTCTTTCTCATGTTGTGTTTGTCAGAGGGCTACTTTGCCAGAGAAGACCGTAAAATTTATGTATCTAAAGCATTTGAGATTGGAATTGACGTTCTGCGTACGGCCAAGGGAAGCTGATATGTTTGATTTTGCCTGCATCCTGAAAGCTGCTCCTTTGCTTGAAATACTGGAATTGCATGTAAGTGACAACTCAATTACAATTAATTTCACGTAGTACCATATACGTAGTATCTGTTTAACATTACATATGCCATTTTCTTTTCTAGATGTGGATGCCCTATGATAACCAACATTACTGTGAAGATCATGGTGCTCTTCGAAGTCTCCCCAATCACGCTCACTCCAATCTCAAGCTCGCCTATGTTACTGGATTTTACGGCATGAAAGATCAGTTGGAGCTTTTACGCCATATCCTAATAAATTCTGTCATGCTCGATGCAATGAAGATAGACCCAAGGCCGGTTGTCGCTGTTCCCCATGGAACGGTGATGTTATGTACTGAAGGGCTTAATTGTTTGAATGGATATAGAGTTGCCATGGAATATCTTAGCAAATCAGACCACCGCAATGTTCTTGATGTTCATGAAATCCTGCTTGAGGATGTTCAAAAGCGTGAAATTTATGCGATTATGAAGGATCGTTGGGTTCAAGAGCCGAAAGCTATGCTAAGCTATTTCTGATCATATCATCTGCAACCCTTTTCAAGAACACAGTCAAGCTTGCTTGGGAGAAACTAGTTGATATTGTCAATTATGCAAATTAAATGGAGAAGTGAGAGGATGTTGTAAAATTGGAGATATCTTTATAGCTAAACTACTGTAATAACGTTTCTGGATATATATTTTTATGAGTGAATTTCATTTTGGGCGTTTAGCTTTTGTTGTCCATCTCAAATTAAAAACTTTGATTAAAGAATGATCCAAAGTGAAATATCGAAAATAAAAAGATGGTGCAAAGCAAAATTTGCTTTATTTTTGTAGCTACTGATTGCCTACTTGACTGACCATACGCTCTACCACTTAAACTTGCTCACACGTAGTTGTGCATGTTGGTCCTAGGCTTGTTTCTTGGGTTGGAATTCTTTTATTGGGCTCAATATATAATGGGCTCAACCCAACCCGATACCGGACTTTGTCCCGTACGACCCACGTCCATTAGGAATGGCAGGCATGACTTTGGAGTGAGTTGGGAATTAATCCCTCTAGCACGCAAAACAGAGTGACTCATTAGCGTATGATTAATTAAGTATTAGTAATTTTTTAAAAGAAAATATAATATAATTTTTAAAGCAACTTTCGTATAATTTTTTTTTTAAAAAAAACATATCGCTTAACATTTTAGAAAGCATGCGCGCGGAAAACGAAGGGGTTTGGAAAAGCTAGCAAAAGAACATATCCTCAAGGGCAGGACAGCCGAGTGGGTATCTCAAAATAGGAGTAATATCTCTATAGGTTAATAATTAAGGGAAAAAAACATAGTCAAGTTATCAACGAGTTGAAAAAATATCACCAACAGTTCACCAACTGAGCAACATAAGTTCATTACCAACGTAGTGATATATATATAGTTTTATTCCTCTCTTTTTCTATGAGATGTGCATAGCGCGATATCTTATTCAGTTTTAAATTTTAAAATGTGCAGCGTGTTAGCCGTGAATCATGATTCATATGAGTGCCCGGCCGGCGATTGATTAAACGATGGGGAATATGAATACGCCTCTTTAGTTCAGACCAAAATCATGCCACTCATAATAATATGGCGTGAACACCAACCAAAAACCAATGAAGTTTTTTTCTTTTGACAGGATATAATATGGCGTGAACACCAACATAATATTTTTTTTTTCTGTTAGATTAGTGTTGTTGCTGAATTATATGGCGTCAGCTTGTGGCTAATCGATCGATATGGTCCAAAACTAAGACGCATATACCTGGAAGGAACTGAACTGCTACAAGATCTGTTCATCAATCAACATCTTGGCTCGGTAAGGTTGTAGTTCACAAATGCACATCCGACGTATATATCATATCATCCATTCATCCCCGTATATATGAAAATGACGATATTTTGGCATTGACCTCGCACCTATGGAATCACCAAAGCCTTTTGTTTGTTATTACTGTAGCTATGTTGTTTCCTTCGTACTAGTTAGCCTTGCACTTATTTTTTTTAGATAATAATCATCGAAGTATTAACAACTGTAACCGGCCGCTTGTTAGTATCGATGAAAACTACGTTTTCATTTGTTGCAAATAACTTGATAAAAATTTCCTTGACACCATATCCGTACGTTTTCCAAATCAGCATCGACGAACTCCTAATTTCACCATATCCATTCCCTCCACCAATCAGCCCAATGACCCAATTAACTCGGCATCTTGTTAGAGAAGGCGACCTTGCCCCTTAGTCACCGATACATTTCCACCCAGTGGCGGAGCCAGAAAATTTCCACGCCCAGGGCTGAGCTAATGAGATCTTAAATATTTTCATAAATTACATAGCATTTTTCAAGATTATAATGGGGATTATGGAGCTAGGCATGGGGCCCAAGCCCTAGCTGCCCCATGCCGCCCCATGCCTGATTCCGCCCCTGTTTCCATCCTATCATCCCTTTGGTTGTAGACGAGGTAATTTATCCCTTATCCTACGGTGCGTTTGAACATTAAGTGTCACCTGGGCTAATCTATTTCAAGCAAAACAAGATAGTAGATCATTAACCACGATTATTTAAGTATTAATTATTATAAACTTGATAAATAAATTTATTTATTGATTTGAAAAAAACTTCTACATATAATTTCTTTTACAAAAGTTTCATTTATTAGTTTGGGAAATGTGTTAATGAAAAAAAAAAAAACGAACACAGTCTTAGCTTACTTTTCACCCGTAGATAGAAGGAACACCTCAATGCCCTCAATCGAATGGCAAACAATCAGTTAAAAGCAGAATTATGTTTACCAATGTGTGATGGAAAATGAATGGTCAATGTATCAATGACTCAACGGTGGTCCAAACAAAACACATCCTATCCTACATCTTGTGCCACCATGGCGTATTATTGTACAAAAGTTAAGTACTAGTATACCGCAGCGTGCAAAACAGCGTGGTCAAATACGTACGCCATCAAACGCAACGGATGAAAGCAAAGGTCAAATGCCCCCCAAAAGCACAGCTAAAAAGTTTTAAAAAGAAGCACACGACAGCAAATTCGCCTCCAAAAAAAAGTTTTCGCGCGCCGGCACAACACAACACAACACAAACCCGCGCCACCACGCAAAGCAAACTTGACCCAAAGCATCACACACACAGTACACACACCAAACTAATCAATTTTTTTAGAGTAATTAGACCTAGTTTAGTTACTAATTTTTTTCAAAAACATCACATCGAATCTTTATACACATATATAGAGCATTATATATATATATAAATAAAAACTAATTGTACAGTTTGCATGAAAATCACGAGATAAATCTTTTGAACCTAGCTAGTCCATAATTAGCCGTAAGTGTTACAGTAACCCACATGTGCTAATGACGACTTAATTAGGCTCAAAAGATTCTTCTCGCAGTTTTCAGGTGAGTTATGAAATTAGTCTTTTCATCCGTATCCCAAAACCTCTTTTATATCCAATCAATCATCTGATGTGACATCTAAATTTTTTTCTTTTCGTGAACTATATTTTAAAGGAAAAAAAAAAACCTAAAAAGGCGTACAAAAAAACGTGTCGCGAACCTGCACAGGTTGGTGCAGAGCGCCGCACACCGACACACCCTCCCCCGGCCCCCACCTGCCAGCCTGTACCCACCCCTCCCTACTGTTATCACAATCGCCTCACCTCTCTCTCCCTCTCCCAAGTCTCCATCTCTCTCTCCTCGAATAAAACCCCACCACCCCACCTCCATTTTTACTCTCCCACGAGACAGCAAACCCAATCCCATCCACCAACCACCTCGCCGCCCGCCCGCCGCAGCCATGGGCGTCCCCGCCCTGCTGCTCCTCCTCCTCGCCGCGGCCGCCACCGCCGCGCCGCCGGAGCAGCCCGCATTGTCCGCTACTCCCTCCTCCCGCTGCCGCCGCCAACAACAGCAGTGGTGGTGGTGGTGGTGCGGCGAGCAACGGGTGAACTCGAACTCGGTGCTGGTGGCGCTGCTGGACTCGCACTACACGGAGCTGGCCGAGCTGGTGGAGAAGGCGCTGCTGCTGCAGACGCTGGAGGACGCCGTCCGGAAGGGAAAGTCACCATCTTCGCCGCCGCGGAACGAGGCGCTCGAGCGCGACCTCGACCCGGAGTTCCGCCGTCCTCCTCCCGAGCCCCGCAACCTCCGCTCGCGCAGCAGCTCCTCCTCTTCCACGTCCTCCCCGCCGCCTCCACGCCTCCGACTCCTCTCCCCGACTTCCCCTCCTCCCACCCCACCCTCTCCGGCGAGCGCGTCGACCCTCCGCCTCGCCGATGCGGGTCGGCGCCGCGGCGGTCACCGGCCCGACGCGGTGGTGCGCCCCGACGGCGTCATCCACGGGATCGAGCGGCTGCTGGTCCGCGCTCCGTGCAGGAGGATTTCAACCGCCGCCGCAGCCTCGCCGCGATCTCGGCGGTGCTCCCGACGGGGGCGCCCGAGGTGGATCCGAGGACGCACCGCCTCAAGAGCCCGCGCCGCCCGCCCCCCGGCGCGCGCCGCGTGCTGCCGATCTGGGACGCGATGGCGCCGGGCCCATCCATCGCGCCGGCCCCCGCGCCGGGGCCCGGGTCCCGGAAGCACCACTTCGACGGCCACAGCCAGGTGAAGGACTTCATCCAGACGCTCCTCCTCTACGGCGGCTACAACGAGCTCGCCGACATCCTCGTCAACCTCACCTCGCTCGCCACCGAGATGGGCCGCCTCGTCTCCGAGGGTACGTGCTCACCGTGCTTGCGCCAACGACGAGGCCATGGCGCGGCTCACCACCGACCAGCTCAGCGAGCCCCCGCTCGCCGGAGAACATCCTCTACTACCACATGATCCCGGAACCAGACGGAGGAGAGCATGTACAACGCGGTGCGCCGCTTCGGGAAGGTGAGGTACGACACGCTGCGGCTGCCGAACAAGGTGACGGCGAGGGAGGCCGACGGGTCGGTCAAGTTCGGCCATGGCGAGGGCTCCGCCTACCGTTCGACCCGGACATCTACACCGACGGGAGGATCTCCGTGCAGGGCATCGATGCCGTGCTCTTCCCTCCCAAGGACACCGCACCCGGCGGCGAAGGCTCAAGCTCCGGCTCGTCGGCGCCTCCCCCGCCAGGAAGGCCCCCGCCGTCACCGCCCACTCCAAGTCCAAGCTCCGACGAGGTCAGTAAAAAAATATAATTAACAATGCTGGTTAATTAATTTGTTGTGATTAGCACACTTGGGAGAGGTAAAAACGCGCAGTAAAAGCGGAAGTGAGTGTCGGTGCGGGTGTTTTTACTGTTGGAGGTAGTGGGTCGCTGTCGCGGGCAGTTTGGTCACCGCAATCTTTTGCCGGGAATCGAAGCAAAGACGCATCCAGCTAGCCAAGCATCTCACCAACATTTTTTGGAGTTAATTAGTAAAGTACTCTTATAAGTAATGATAAATATTACTCCACTTAATCATGCCCCGGCCTCCATCTTAATCGATTCATTTAGCTCAGCTTAGCTGTGTCATCACGTTGAAGGCTTAGGACAGTCAGCTAGTGTGGGACCCGCTGCACAGCGACCATAAATTGGCGCACGTTATTCCGTTGGGTGGGGAGGGAGCTAAATAAATGCAAGCAGGCGCGTGGTTAATTATTATTTAATAACCCGTGATTTGTTGGAGGAAACCGAGTGAGTCCGTACACGGCGGGGGAGACAGCGAGGGCTGAGCTGTCGGTTGACACCGACGGCTCAACCCAACTGAGCTGGATGCCTTAAATGGGACCCAGCTTTCAGTGTGACGATCCGTGCGTTGGTGGATGCGATCATCATGCCTTCATGGTGCCCTCGTGATCGGGATGGGGTAGTTCAAGCCGCTGACTCGTGGGCCCGGGTTGGTGTCGCTTTGTTGTTCTTGTTGGGCCCCGCTTGTCTGTGTCTGGGTGGGCTGTACGGTACACCTGTCTGTTCCTCGCTCTGGCACGGTCGCTGGAATGCTGGATGCAGCTGAAACACCTTTGTTTTATCCGATTTACTACTTTGCAATATCTGAATTTTGACATACTAGCCTATTATTGCTACTATGCAATCGTGGTCTGAATTGTGTTTTGGGATGTAAAGAAAAACGGAAGAAGTTGACACTGATGTAATGTAGAGATGCTTGCTACTTGTGCCATAATATTCTAGAAGTATTCTGGAATAGCCAAATGTGATGCCCATTGCAAGCAAAGATTACAAGGATCACTGTTGATAGATATAGATTATTGGCATTAGGGGGGGTGATGTGACTGAGTACCAACAATTTGATGGAACCAATTTAACACCGACACAACAACATAAACACAGTACTGATTCTGCAACTACTACTAATTAGTATTACTAATGTACAATTGCTGTCATCTATCTCCATGGCTTTACGGTTTGTTATTTTAGAATTCCTTCCAGATCTCCTAAAAATCATTTTGCTTAATGTTGCAGGGAAGTTGTTGGAAGGGGCATGCCAAGTGATGGGCTTCCTAGGCCGAAGATCGCGATTCGCGAGCTGCCAATAGACTACGACAATGGCTTGATGGACAAATATGTATATCTGCCACTGCTTTTTGCTCAACTCATGACGCTGAAACATGAACCGAAATGAAGACTACAGATGATGATTGGTTGGATGGATGAATGGACGGACAAATTGATGATGGTTTTATATAAGCTTAATTAAGAGGAAGAAATAAGGTGTCATGAGAACGAGTTGAGAGAGACGGATGGCAGACATTCTGGTTGGTTGTTGGAGGTGGAAAAAAAAAGGATGGAAATTTGTTTATACTGGTCAGTGAAGATCAAACACCGATGTATAGCAATTAAACTTTTCTATTTTTTTATTTGTTTTATTTTATTTTGTTGTTGATGATGTTCAGCGCTTTTTGATAATGAGGAATGCCAAAAACAAAAATTGCAGTGTTCATGGACCTTTATCTTCGTCTACTTTCTCCATGTTTGACCACTGATTTTGTCTAAAAAAAACAAAAAAATGATGCATCAAAGGGATAAAATTGCTATACTTCATGGCATAAATCAAATCACAGAAACGAGGCATAGATCTTGTCAGCTTCATCAAAATAACCAAACCTTATGTATTTAGCTTCCAGGCATGATTCCTGCATGAAGCCGTTGTGGATCAATGGTACAATGGAGCATTCACAAACCGAACTCCTGCAATCTGGACAACACCACGGTGATCTTCCTTGCAAAGATACATTTCTTAGCAACTTTGTAACCATCTGCAGAAGCCAATGCATCTACTGAGGTCAGAGGACAAAATCCAGCAACTACCGTCTGCTTTGGTTCTATCCTCATTGTCTTGAGCACGGTTGAATTCCTGAGAATATGAAGCAGCAGCTCCAGTTGATCCTTCAAACCAAAAGAACCAGTGGCATTCACCAGTTTGAGATGGGGGTAAGGGTGAGAAGGGAGGCTCCGAAGTTCGCCATGGCGCTTACGATACGGAAGACGGTCGGAGGACATCCACGTTTCCATCCACGTCTGTCAAATTGGCGAATATGTATCATAGCGAATCCGAGTCTTCTCCATGGGAGTGGTGTATGTAACATAATATTGTTTCCCTTTGATCTTAAATATTTGACTTTTAGGACAAGATTTGGTCAAATTTTCATTCATCAGTGATTTCTCAAGTGCTTAATTTAAAAACAAAAGAAATGGTATAAAACTCATAAAGTACTGCCACATAAACTTGTTAAATTGTATAGACTTATTCTAATATAAAAATTGATGGTCAGAATTTTTAAAGTTTAATCGAATCCTGTCCTAAACGTTACTCAAAATACTTATGACCAAAGGAAGTAAAAGGGCAATTGTTCATTTGACTCTATTTTGAAAGCTAACTACCAATTTAACCCTATTTTTTTCGGTTTGCTTATTTGACCCCGCTTTTCAAAATCCAGACGTGCGGCGGCGTGCGGCTCACCGGTGGCGCGTCGCGCTAGGTAGCTACAGGATAGGGCTAGGTTGACGGGTCGACGGGTCTACGGCTCGATCGATACGGCGAGAGCCGAGAGGAGAGGAGAGATCAAGAGATTTTATCGGCCCGCCAAAGTACTTTTTACGACATGGGCCACTCCAACTCCTAAATATTCTCTCGGTCACAAAGTAAAAGAACCTATATAAGCTAGGACAATGAATCTACTTAACTTATATTTAACCTAAATTAATTTATTTAACAACGGAGGGAGTTCTGTATAATTTTAGATACGAAGTTTTGAATGTAGAGGCCCGAACCTGCTCTACCCTTCTACTCCCTCCGTTTCACAATGTAACTCATTCTAGCATTACCACATTCATATTAATATTAATGAATATAGACATATATATCTATCTAGATTCATTAGCATCAATATAAATATGGAAAATGCTAAAATAACTTACATTGTGAAACAGATGAAGTAATTTATTTTTTCAAATCACGCCAAAGCGTTCCGCTAAAGGTAGGGCTGAAACTATTTTATTGAACTCGAACCATATAGAATAGAAAAGATGAAGATGAGATAGAGCTCAAGATAAAGCAACCCTTAACACAGTTTCTCTCTATACGCCATTCATCCTGCATCAATCATATGTATAAAGTAATATCGAGCAAGGTGGGAGTAATATAAAATGTACTGCTCCAGAGTCCAATTCAGTCGGAATATAATACAACTGTGTACAATATACCAGACTGATTGTTGTCATACTGGACCCTATCTTTTTGCTTATACTTATGTTTATCAGCTAAAATTTAAAATTTCAACAATAAATTTAGAGCTTATTTTGGGTTTTTTTTTGTCGAAGTTTATTTTTCAGCTTTTGCTTTTAGATAGCTAAGAACACGTATATAAAAGTTTTATTCATAAATTATTTTTGTTTGAAAATATACCGTTTGGCTTACTCGTGCGGTAACTTTACATTAATTTAATGTCCAGTCCAGGCATACATATACTCCTACATGCACTCGAAATGCATGTATATCCCTGTGATTTTAGACACTGAATAACGGTGTTGATCCAGTAGAAACTACTACAGCTAGTAGTACAAATCAATTACTTTCGGACAGTGGTGGCCTCTGGCACTGCCTGCCGTTCGGACATGTCGGTTTCTTCAGACCTGCAAATTACGCATCCACTCCCAAGATCATTAATTCGCTCTGATTAACTAGTATACTGTGTACAGTATGTGTCGGTTAGTACACACGTGTATATGTGTGTTATTTGTACTTGAAAAAACTATACACCCTCTGTTAAAATAAAATATATTTTTAGGGATGATGTTCAAATATTCATTCTTATAAATTGATTTTTTTAAAGATGGGGAGTATATTTGTATCTGTTTTAAAATTAATATAAGTTCTCTGAATCTAGATAAGCATGCACTAGCGTAAATTCAAAGCTACAATACTTATATTTTAGACGGAGGGCTTAGTCAGTATTTATAGGCACACAGCTAATTTACCGAGTTTGACGACCGTGAGGCCGGAGAAGGACAACTAGCGGCTGTAGTTGCTGACTTATGCCCATCCTGCACAATAACCTGAAATGCCAGGGACAGATGTTTCATTAGATACTCCTCTTTGTTTTTTGATGTTTAGAATCATATTGGCTTTAATTAGTCCAATTTCTAATAAGTTAGTATTGATTAATCAATTCTCCCTCCGAGATATCATTCACTTTTACTCTCAGTTCATCATTTTTCTTATTCAATTTATTTATTATTAAAATATAAGAAAATGTAACTCGCATTTAAAGTATCTTCACTGATAAACTAAATCGCAACCAAATAAATAATAATTATATATTTTTAATAAGATGAATAATTAAAC
>CM020184.1:26849771-26865621 GCA_009805545.1 Oryza longistaminata | reverse complement strand
ATATATGTTACATTTATCTACCCATGATATGTGAACTCCAATAATCAGAATATGCTCTATTTTTTTTAGTGTAATAAATCAGAATATGCTCTATTGCAAAGCTCTTCTGTTAAATCTCAAAACCTTAATTCCGTACGGACCAAACGGACGAACTGTCCTTCCTGTTGAGAGGATCGTCCAGACTTTGGTTGAGTTGGATGGGACACGTGACTAGATTCGTGGTATTAGAATGTATTTCATCTGATCAAATTATTTTATGTTTTATTACACTAAAGTAATATTATATTTTTATGGTGCTTGACATCAAATCACCCAATCAATGTAGATAAGGTGAACTATACTGAGCTTACAGTGTACTCCCTCCGTCGAAAAAAAAAATCTAGGAGGAGGGTTACTAGGTTGGTTTCTTTTTTTTTTTAAAGACGGATGGAGTAGTCGCTTGCATTTAATTTCTATGTGATGAAATACCACGTAGTAGCATATGGTTGTGTTTAGTTTACGCCAAAATTGAAAGTTTGGTTGAAATTGAAACGATGTGATAAAAAAGTTGTAAGTTTGAAGAAAAAATTTGAAACTAAACACGGCCTATTTGCATGTGTTTGGTGGTCAAACGTGTGTGTCTGCTACGTGAGATTATACCTCTAATTTATTCGACACACCTACAAGATCCAAACGTATGGCCATGCTAATCTCTCAGTTACAAATAAATTACTTCATTTAAGCTTTATATCAAACACTTGCATATTTAACCTTCAATTTTTTAGTACATATTGATCGGTACGGACTACAATGGACCCTCTAGCATATTTAATTTCACTAACGCTTATTTAGCTAAATGTACCGCGTTTACCTTATTTATAACGTAAATAAGTAAATCATTTCGTTAAAGGGTCCATAGCTCAGTGGTAGAGCAATTGACTGCAGATCAATAGGTCACCGGTTCGAACCCGGTTGGGCCCTTTTTTTTTGTTTTAAATTACATCGCACAGTTTAAATTTTTAAATTTGAATTGCTTTGTCGGTTAGGAATTATTTTTTTTAAAAAGATCACCCGAATTTTTAATACCATCTATCAACGGATTCATCATGCAGAATTTAAAATTGCTTTGCCTGTTCGGAATTAAATCTAAAACTGCGTTGCGGAATTTAAGTTCTCCTTGTTTTAGAGAATTGGGCGGAATTTAAATCTAAAACTGCGTTGCGTTGCGGAATTTTTTTTTCTCGTTCTATCAACGGATTTCATGGGCTTGGCATATGCGATACTCGTACATGTTCCCTTGGTACATTTGATACTTCTGGTTTATGTAAGTTCTTTTTCCCCCTAATCGCATCGTTTTAAAGTACATGCTCATGTAGCCATTGCAAATACTACTTCACTACTTCCTCCGTTTCACAATCTAAAACTTTTTAGTATTGCCCATATTCATAAAACTTTTTAGTATTACCCATATTCATTTAGATGTTAATAAATCTAAACATAGGTATGTGTTTAGATTCATTAACATCTATATGTATGTGGGTAAATACTAGAAAGTCTTATATTGTGAAACTGCTATAAAGTTTTATATTGTGAAACGAAGTAATATAAAAGGTTTAGTACGATGAGTCTATGAGATGCACATGTGCAGGACCTTCCAGCAAAAAATTCTCAACCATCTCAGGTGCATAATAACAACAGTGGTATCTCATTTAGTCATTACATGTCGGCAAGTTATCTGAATCTGAATAACAGTGCTACCTCAATTCGAAGTCGATTCTTCACGCTCTCGAAATACAAGAATCCGATGAATTGATGCTACAAATAATTATGACTCGACACGACAAAAAGAATAAGAACGAACAGTGTTACAAGAAAGCAGCAGATCCATCGAATTCATAGACCTTCCTTCCCATGGAGCATTTCAGCAGGTGTTAGAAAGTGGAAGCACGCAATATCGCTACCCGACGATTATTTGCAAATTGCAAGCTAGTTACAGCCGATCTCTGCATTCAGGACATCACCCACCGATGAACCCAAGCTGGCGAAGGATGAAGGCCAGGATCAGCATGACGATAGCAAGGACCAATCCTTTCCTGCCTAACAGCCAGTTCTTGGTCTTCTTCGCAGCTTCTACTCCTTGCTGTGCTCGGTCCATCCATTTCATCTGGATGCAGAATAAACGTTAACGATTCATCGGATTCTAGTTTGACATTGGGTAGGTAAACTAAAACCATGACTTGGATTTGGGCCGAAGATGAACAAACATAAAATCTACCCTGTAGAACAAGCTCATCCCTCAAAACTATGGTAGAGTTGTGGTTAATGTGCGGTCTAAGGAAAACATCGCAGCACATGTAGCCTGCTGTATGAGTTGCACATGTGCACCGGGAGGGAGCGATGAATACTAGCTAAGAAGAGCTAGAAACATTTGATGGATGTGGGGTGTTAGATTAATTTTCTCACCATTCTATCCAAAGCCTCAGGAGATAATGAAGACAAGGCTTCTTGAGCTTTGGCAGCATCCTCCTTCGTCATTTTCATTCCAAACTGCTCACTCATGCTTGACATCATCTCTGGACTGATGTTCTTCATCATGGATGCATACATCTGTTGATTTAGAAAAAGACTGTTAAAATCCAAAGCCTACCATTTTTTGCTAGATAACAAGTTCATTCAAAATTTCCTTCTGTTCGAAGATTCTATACCTTCCGCATCGCAGGGTCTTTCATAGCATTTCTCATGGTTTCCTGCATATCAGCTGTAGAAGGTGCACCAGGGGATGATGATTCACCCATCCTTTGGTTGCTTAATATTTCATGAGAATTTTCCATGACATTTTGAGAAGATGAAGGTTGGTTGTTATCCACTGATCTCTGGGAAGTACTACTTGTTGTGGCTCTTGATGAAGGTTGAAACTTATTCTCTGGTCTCAAGGGGGAAGCACTAGGTCCACCCAAATTAGAAGCAAAATTCAGCATATTTTGTAATTCATCAGGAGACATATTCCCAATCATGTCAGATGCCATCTTAAACATCTCAGGAGACATTTCTGGCATATTAGGTCCCAAATTTGGAGGACTGGAGCTTGTTCCATGCAACGAAGAAGCAGCTTCAAACATTTTCTGAAGTTCTTCTGGTTTCATTGTGCCAATCATATCGCTGGCAGTTTTTACTAGTTCAGGTGACATTCCCTGCATTCCCAGCTTCGATAAGCCATTAGCATCTATGCTTGAAGACCCTGAAGGTCTAGAGTTCCCTTCTTCAGGAGGTTGTGAAACAGTGTATCCAGGGGATGAACTTCTTTGACTGCTTGATGGCTCAGAAGCATCATCTACAACTTCTTCAATGACAACACCTTCCAAGCAGTAAAATTTTAAATAATTGAGTTGCATGAGCCAAACTTCAGTGATAAGGTTAGGATACAACTAATGCAGAAAGGGATGCTGTTGTATTTTCCCGCTAAATGCTTACTATAGTATGCCACAATCAAGCCTGACTTTGATTTAATTTCTTTCCTCTATTCAGCATCTGAGAGCAAAATAGTACTTTCCTCTACTAAGAACAATTTATGCAAAAGAAAAAAGTAACATACATCATCATGAAAAGAATCATCTGACCACAGAGATTCCATACACTAATGTTCTAAAAAACCAGGCAATGGAAATTCCAGTAAAAATTTGTTTCTCATGAGAAGAAATATCCAGGAAAATACCTTTTGGATGCTTCGCTCCTTTCCCTTCCACTGCAAGTTTTTCTTCCGCGTCTCTATATCACGAAAGGAAATCAGAAGCAGAAAATTGACAAGTACATACTAATGACATTTGAATAACGTTAGCAAAATTATATATTCTGGGGGACTGTCGTGAAATGCATATGAAACTGCAATCCATCAGTACAGCAGTGATAATAAAAAAAATTGCATATATTGTTTAACAAGGGTCATTGAATTGTTTATGTGGGGATCTCGGAAAATGCATATTATACTGTAATTAGGGGTGGTAAAGGGCCCAACCATTTATTAGCCTATAAATTTGAGGGCTAGGTCTAAAATGCGGTGGGCTGAACTTATATTCGTTTTTTACCTAAAATGCGGTGGGTCTACTGCCAACTTGTAGGGTTGTGAAAGGACCCATGGGTCTTGACCCATTAACAATCCTGACTGTAATTCAAGAAGCCTATAATCGAAAACCGTACCTCAGAACTGCAGCAATAGTTTCATCATCTGGGGAAAGTTCATGTGCTTTACTCAAGTCACCCACCGCCGCCTGAAAGCATTTGTACAATCAACCATAGTCGGGAAAAAGAACAAAAGGGATTGGCATGTCAAAAGAAAAGGGTCAAGCAAATCTTACTTCCAGGTTTCCTAGCTCTTTGTATGCCTGGCCCCTCCGGTAGTATGCTTTGACATTGCTTGAATCATAAGTTAGAACCTGTAAGTACATTTGATAGCTGAATCAGCTTGATGTGAAAGAAAAGCTAGTGTGCTCGGTGGAACTCAACGAAAGCAAACTAACAACAATACACCATAACTAGTAAAAGCCCAACTCAAAGAGAGTATAAAGTTCCATTTCATCAGCTCAGAAATAGCCAAAGGTGGCAGTCAGAAACAACAAAATATTTTTGTTTATAAGATTATGGTTGAATTATATAATAACTCATTTACAGCAGTTACATGTTGAAAAGTTAGTCTTCTTGACCAAAAATATTTTTTATTTCAAGGTTGCTAGACCAGTATACACATATGGCATATTTAGATTTAGTACCTCAAATAACAAATAAAACTAACAGGAAGATTGTGTTGCCTTTTAGTAATAAAACAACAATACATTCACAACAGGCATACCTCTGAGCCTTCATTTATGCATTCCTCAAAATTCTGTGTTTTCAGGTAACAAGCCATTAAATTAAGGGTGCACACCAACTGCAGAGAATGCGCTGATTGCGATGGTATGCTCTTTAAGTTATCCTTGGCCTGGTCAGAAAAGGAATGCATTGATTTAACATACATCACATTCAAATTTACTTACAAAATGAAGGTTTGACGTTCAAAACATACAAGCTTGTACTTGGCAGCAGCTTCACTATACTGCTCACACCTATGAAGTTCATTTCCCTGAAATTAAAAAAAAATGAAACAAATAAGGGTGATATTATGGGAATTACAAATATCAATATTACATAAATAGTTTAAAACTTGGAAGTTTGCAAGTTCAAAATAGTTAAACAATTAAAGAGGTGCAGAGTTTTCTTAAACAAGAGAATATTGGTAAAGGTGCATAGGTTCAGTATACATTTGTCACAAAACAGTACGTGTATCTGGCTCAGCCTGACTAGTGCATCAGTAGATGTAGTTCTTTGGTAAAAGGAAAAAAGGAGGCTCATCAAATGCTCTTCAGTGTTCACGTCAGCATGAAGTTCATACGTATATTTTCCAGCATTCCACTAGCTAACTCAGGGTGATCCAAACCTGTAATGGTATGAACCTCATAGCACATACAGCATTCGCCAATTTTTTCGTAAATTTAAATTTTATTACTCATTTGTACTTGCCAAAAAGTGTAAACATAACTAGTCAGACTACACAAAGATGCTATGCATCATGAAGCTCTATTCTAGTTCTAGTTTGAAAATTTGAAAAAAAAAAAGTTCAAACTTAGGCTGTGTTCGATTCTCCTGGTTGGGAACTCATTCCCTCCGCACGGAAAACAGAACGGTCCATTAGTGCGTGATTAATTAAGTATTAGGTTTTTTTTTTCAAAAATGGATCAATATGGTTTTTTAAGCAACTTTCATATAGAAACTTTTTTCAAGAAACGCACCGTTTAGCAGTTTGAAAAGCGTGCGCGCGGAAAAATAGGGGAGTGAGGTGGGAAACATGGTTACCGAACTCAGCCTTACTATAACCAAATTCCAACAGAATATGATAGTAAAAAGTGAAGTTGGACTGCTATACATACCTGCTGCTTCAACATCTTGGCACCAGATATCACATACGACATCTGTTGCTCTGCTTGAACCTTCATAGCAGCAACCTCCTCGGGATTAGCATTGGCAAGTTTTTCGGCCATATCAAGCATTTCATCTGGTCTTGTTTGATTCATCTGCTGTGCAGCTCGTCTGAAGTCATCAGCTCTCATATTCTTCATGCTCTCAGATGCTAACTTTACCAGGTTAGGATTTGACAGAAGCTGCAACAATCCGAATCATAACAAGGACAATGTCAATCTCTTGTCGTGCATGGCTCCTCAGAAAATAACCAGCAATGTCAAGCAACAACAAGATCAATACGGAAGGCCTCTAGTTCAATACAAGCACCAAAAGCAGGCTTGCGGTACAAAATATGCCATGATCACCATTTTGCATGGTTGTGCATGTATGGGACAACGCTGACAAAGTCTAAACGGATGTAAGGACATGCGAAAACTCCAGCAGTTGAAGCAAAAGTCATAAACTAATGTGCAAAAGACCCAGCAACAACGCTCCTATTGCTTATAGTTTATACAATCATGCAGTTGTTGATAGCAACAGAAAGAAAAACATTCGCAGATTGTCATCACCAATCAATTAACTGACCAAATCAAACCCAACCTGGAACCCACAACTCATGTCTAATTGGCTTGAAAACTTGAAGACTAGAAGAGTAAACACCATTTTCTTTATTATATGTATAATTGCATCACTATTTTGACTTAGAAGGAGTAATAATACTATCAACTACTAAGAACAATTTAACCCTGTGATCTCATCATGGCACGATCCTGATTTCGCCTCGGCGCAAACTCAACCAAACTGAACTCCACATCTGTACGTGCGTTTGTGACACGATTTTGCTTTGGCCCTAAACGCGATCCCGGCCGAACTTGAACTTGGTACACGGTTCTGATTCCACGTAAACGCGAAACCGGACCGAATTAAACGCGATTACCTCCCGATCTAAACAAACGACACCAAAACCTAATCCAGATCGCCATCTCCAACGAAACGATCGGTCTCGATGGGCGCAGATCTGACCTGCTGCTGCATCCTGGCGAGGTCAGCGGGGGACATCTTGCTCATCTGCTCCTGCGCCAGCCGCATCATCTCCGGATCCATCATGCCGCCGCCGAGCCGAGCAGCCGCGGCGCCCCGATCCGCCTCCGCCTCCGCGGCAACAGCGAGCAAGCTCACTCCTCCCTACCTCCCTCTCCGGATCGATCGAAGCAGCGAGCTCGCCGCCTCGCTCGTCGCGGATTCGGGGATTTTTTTTTTTTCTCGTGCTTCGCTCGCTCGCGTCGCGGAGGTGTTGGGAATTGGGGTTTGTGCTCTTCTTTTCCTCTGCGAGTTTCCCTTTCGGTATTTATTTTTTTATTACTTTTATTATTATTATGGTTTGAGTAAAAAAATAAGGTTAAAGTTTTATTAGTAACTGACTACTAGTACTACGGAGAAAAAGTGAAAACGCAGCATGTGAGATGGGCCTTTTGATGGGCCACCATGGTGAGATGGCACGCGCACACATGGGCTGCGGGAAAAGGGGAAGGAGATCAGGAGAGTTGGACCCACTAAAATGGGATCCGGCTCCTCTGCCTTTAGGCGGAAAAAAAAATAGAGGAGCTAAAATATATTTAGCGCTATAGGGGAAAACAGTATTTTATAATAAATTATTGTAGCAACAGTGAAAAATATTGTACATAACTATTTACCTACTACTGTATCGATTGATTTTGTTCGTATGTTGTGAATCGGACGACTAAAATATTCCCAAAATCATAGCACTGTAGCTCTCTGACTTTATACATGTAAAGTCATAGGATCCAAATCCAGTGACATGGAGCTCTATATATTTTTTTCAATTTTATATTTTCTTTTAATTTTATTTCTAGTGTCACCTCAACGTCATGTGGGATAAGGACTAAATTAAACTAGTCGTATCTTCTAAAGCCGCCGTTCAAACCGTCTTCAGACCTCGTTTAAATTGGTTTCATGAGATGAGAAATATGTGGCACCGGTTTCACTATTGAGTGACGCGATTCAAACTCCACCCTTGGGTTAAGTTCGTTTGTGGGGTTCCCAACCTTGACTTCTCGTTTCTCGTGTGCATTTTTTCCAAACTGATAAAAGTGTTTTTTCTTACAAAAATTATATATGAAAGCTTCCTTAAAAAATTATATTAATTCATCTTTTAAGTTTTTTAACCTAATACTTAATTAGTTATACGCTAATCTATTGCTTCATTTTCCGTGCGTGAGAATTAATAGTTCTCACACCAAAGAACACACTCGTAGAGTATCTCCAAGAGCATCCTAAAATTTAACTTCTAAAAATCTTGGATTGGGACCATCCCAAAAGAAATTGGGCAAAAAAAATAACCTCCTACTCTAAGAGTGCCCTTAAATCTGATTTCCAATAACTTTAAAATATGCCACATCATATTAAGTAGATCTTGCTTTAACCGTTTATGTCTTTCCATTTTTATGGTAAGAGAGAGAGAGTGCCCCTAAATTTGATTTCCAATAACTTTAAAATATGCCACATCATATTAAGTTTCAAACTCCACCCTTTAGGTTAAGTTCGTTTGTGGGGGTTCCCAACCTTCACTCCCTCGATTCTCGCGTGCATATTTTCCAAACTGATAAAAGGTGTTTTTTCTTAAAAAATTATATATGAAAGCTTCTTTAAAAAAATTATATTAATTCATTTTTTAAAGTTTTTTTAACCTAATACTTAATTAGTTATACGCTAATCTATTGCTTCATTTTCCATGCGTGAGAATTAATAGTTCCCACACCAAAGAACACACCCTTAGAGAATCTCCAAGAGCATTCTAAAATTTAACTCCTAAAAGTCTTGGATGGGGACCATCCCAAAAGAAATTGGGAAAAAAATCACCTACTCTAAGGGTGCCCCTAAATTTGATTACCAATAACTTTAAAATATGCTACATCATATCAAGTAGATATTGCTTCAACCGTTTATATCTTTCTATTTTTCTAGTAAGAGATAGATCGGCGCTAGGTGCTGCCAACCAATAGCGCACTAGCGGCAGAAACCTCCCGCGATTTCATTAATTGGGAGTGCGTGGAGTTACCCAAAATTGGTTCAGATTGACTATGGTTTTGGGTATGGGTAAATATTGGGACCATCTCTAGACATCTCTTGAGACATGATTTTTTAGTTCCTAGTAAAATTTATCTTTTGGACCTAGAGTCCCAATTTACTAAACTTCGTTCAATCTCCCCGTCTTCACCGCGCAGACTCCCCGTCTCCTCGCCCGCCGCCTGAGCCGATCTCCGTCGTGCGAGCAGCGTCGCCGGTGTCCCCCTGCTGCTTCCGCCGTTCTTCTGGTGAGCATCCATCCATACCGACAATCTTTTTTTTGTCGAATTTATGTTAAACCCTAGCGTTTCTTCCTGATCTGGGATCTTTTTTCTTTGCCCTTAACCTCAGTAAATCCAGCCTACCCTGAGATTTGATTTGAATATGACGAGAAAACCAGAGGAATCCTTGGATTGCGCAGCTGAGAACAGACAAGGGAGAAGATCAGGCCTCCAACTTAACGATCTTCCCATAGTACGTGATCGTGCTGTCAAACTGAAATCAAGTTACATATATATACATATACTCCTTGTGCTTCAGCATGATGCTGAATAATTGTGTAGTTTGCTAGTGTGATGCTTTGCATTCTCTGACTCCAAATTATGGTGCAGGATGTTTTGGGCTTGATCATATCGCGGCTGTCAATTGGAGATGCTATAAGGACTGGACTTATATCAAGGCAATGGAAGGATCTTTGGCGTGATCATACTATGCTAACATTCAGTCGCGCCACATTTCCTAGTTGCAGAATGCTTAACCAGCAAAATTTCATAAGGAGAGTTGATTCAATCCTGCAGCAACATAGTGGTGTAGGCGTTGAGCGCATGGAGATCAAATTCTTATTGCGCAATGCGCGGCGGGACATAGATAGATGGGTGAAATTTGCCGTCGCATCCAAGACGAAAGAACTCATTCTTGATCTATCAGATCTTACTAGGTTCTTCATGTTGCCAGTTATGGTATTTCACCCATATCTAGACAGAGAAGGATTTTATGAGTTTCCTTGTCAGCTTCTTGATGCCAACAATGGTGGATCTCATTTGCAGTGTCTGCAGCTTACCTCTATGTATCTGAAACCGGCTGCTGATTTCACTGGATTTCTGAACCTTAAAAGGCTTAACCTGATAGGTGTAAATATCACAGATGAAGGGGTTCAGAATTTGCTGTGCAATCCCAATGTCCTGGAGTTCCTTGAGATATCCTTCTGCAGAATGCTCACAAAGATTCATGCACCTCATTTTCTGAACCGGCTGAAGCATCTGCAAGTGGATTGTTGCCCTGTACTTGACAAGATAGAGATGAACTGTGATCTGGCAACACTTGATTTCACTGGTTCATCAATGACACCTTTGATTTTTGCTACAACTTCCAGCCTGACAAATGTGCGTTTAAAAACGATGCCTTTTTGTACTGGTCTTGACTATATTGTCACAGGATTCATCAGTAATTTGCCGGTTGTTCGAATGCTCGAATTTCATGTTGTTGAATATAAGGTTTGTGATATGACCACTTAGTTTGTTTCTGTAGCAGTTCATTTTTTTTTTTCATGCATATAAATTATTGTCATCTTTCTCATTAGCTTTTTTTTTTGTTCTGATGCACGCCAGAAAGCTATTTCTCCTCAGAGGCTTCCCAAATTAATTTATCTTCGACATTTGAAGTTGGAAACGATTGTTTTTGGATATGGCAGGAAGACTGATATCCTTGACTATGCATATCTTTTAGAAATTGCTCCTTTTATGGAAAAACTGGAACTACATGTAAGTTTTTCACTTCCAACTGACAAATAAAAGTATATACTCATGAATTTTGGTTCTGTTTGCTTGGCCGATTGATTAAATGCGATGTGATGTCTATTGTGCAGTAGTAGTAATTTGTGTTTTTGAACTTAATTAAAACACAAAACCTGATCCTGCATTGTGCCCGAACGCACGTCATACTTTGCTATATTGAAGTATAACAGCTAAAATGAAATGAATTTTTCATTCTTAATTAAAACAATTGGGTGCACATCTTATACACTTCCTCCATTTTTAATAAATATCGCCATTCACTTCCTCCATTTAAGCTATTCATGTCTAATGTTCACCTTATTTAGAAAAAATATGTAAATATCGTTTGTTTTGTTAATTTATTTAAATTTTTGCATATTTGTATTAATTTTTTTAGTAAGGCAAATGGGTAGACGTAATGCCTACAGTCAACGACATTATTTATTAAAAAAAATAGATGGAGTATTTGTTTTTCATTCAAGGGGCACTCACTAATATTCTGGTTTTCTCATATTTATAGATGTGGATAGACGCTCCTCGCAAACCATACAGTGAAGAGGATGGTGATCTAAGAAGCCTTCCATTACACCATCACAATCATCTCAAACAGGTTCAGATCACTGGATTTTTCGGTCAGAAAGATCAGGTAGAGCTGGCACTTCATATCCTTTGCAGCTCAACCGTGCTCAAGAACATGGTGATAAATCCAGAAATTGCAATAGTGCCTCACGATGCTTATCGACCGCCAAAAAGAGGGGCACACAATTTTGTGGATGGTCGTGACGCCGCCATGGAGTTTGTTTGCAAAGCTGACCATCGAAACGTCGTCGAAGTTGTATGAGCATCCATCATATAAGATGGAGTCGATTAAAAAAATATATATGTATTTAAATTTTGAGTAAATTTCACAAAACTACATGTTTTATGGTTCAAGTTGTAGAAAACCACAAACATTTTGACACTTGGCACTTAAGTACATATATTTTGATAGTTTAGTTTCACAAAACCACACTATCGATGAATGGATTCACCCGTGAGATGATGTGGTCGTTCCATCTAGGATGAAGACGTGGCATCCTATTAATTTCGTGCGATGGCTGGTAATAGGATGACATGTCCTCGTCCTAGATGTAACAGTCACGTCATCTCGCGGGTGAATCCATTCATTGATAGTGTGGTTTTGTGAAACTACACTACCAAAATATATGTACTTAAGTACCAAGTGTCAAAGTGTGTGTGGTTTTCTGCAACTTGGACTACACGTGTAGTTTTGTGAAATTTACTCTTAAATTTTTGGTGAAAAGAAAAGGTTTGTTCTCTTTGAAACAAAAAGGTTTAATTCTGCATGAAATAGGGAAAAAAATGTGTGTTCTCTTGAATTGGACATGGCCATTGTCTAAACAGATACTTGGAGATTGACAGTTGATGTCACATGTTAGTTGATGTCACATGTTCGCCTTGGGTGTATCAGTTGGACCAGAGACATGGAGGATTAGGGCCTCAATTTTTTTTTCATATTTTAATCAATTCTAATGTGTATCTTAAATAAGTTCTAATGCATTCCAACATGTTTAAAAACCTCTCATTCTATTTTAAAAGAGTTTTGCACTTTTGCTCTTCCCCCTTTACCCATTTTTCTAGAACGGACTAATTTTCTTCAGCTCCTTGATGGTAATCCTAACCAACTCATAGGACTATGGCTCATGCTAATGATGTGAACATATACAGGCATTAATGAGTAGGCATTTGATATGGCAATTGCCTGAACATATACTTTTTTTTTGCAGTTGACATCACTTGTTCATGTAATTATGCAGCATAAAATTGGAGGTTGGCACTGTCAATTGGTTGGGCCATAGTACATCGAGGATGATACACTTAACAAGTATAAGAATTAAGTAATAAAACAGCTACACTCTTGAGAAATATACTAAAACAACCATTTCATTCATTTTACTGTTTATGTTACAACCTACGAATTCTTACAACATTTCAATACTAGCAACTATACAACTCTCCAATGCAAAGGAATCTCGTCCAACTCTCCAATCCGAAGTTCCAAGCATGTCAAAGCTTCACCGTCTCAGCAGAGCATCCTACAAGGGTTTCCAGAACGGAAAAGGAGGACATGAAAGTATGAAACAACACACACGCTATTCTTGTGAGTTGTGCCTATTTAAAAAAGGAAAAAAAAAACACCTATACGGTTGGAGGGTCCACGGACGTTGAACTCTTTGAAGAAACCCAAGTACGTGGCTTTCTTCTGTGTCCGGCTGATGGAACCCAAAAAGTTAGTTTGTATCTTCACAGAGTGTTGATAAAGGAGCAACACCAACGTTTGTGCTAATAATTGACAGAATCACATTAAAACGCAATTGAATCTGGGCCGCGCGCACGCCATTGTTACCGTTCCGCACTTATGGGCTGATGGCCCAACTAGTTTATGGGCCGCGCGTGTTCCGCAGCGACGTTACAGCCCATGTTGGCACGTGCTCAGCGATACCGGTCCGGCCCAACTGAAATGGCTTTCAAGTAAGGAGCGGGGCCCACTTGCCAGTCAGAGAAATCGAAGAAAAGGCCATGCACACCAAACCAACGAGGATTCCTGCCGTTAATTTCTAAACTGTGTCCAAATTTTCTACTCCCTCCATCTCATATTTAAGTAGTGTTTGCAACACAAAACAAACATATTATCAAATTATATTCAATGTTAGATTAATAAAAACTATTTTCATATTTTAGATGGTGTTAAATTTTTATATGAAGTTGATCAAACTTAAAAAAGTTTGACTAGAAGAGAATATCACACGACTTATAATGTAAAATAGATAGAGTATATTATATGTCCAATTCTATCAAAATATGTTTAAAAAAAACGTCTTCTGGTACTTGCATATCTGCCATACTTCATATACTCCTTGTAGGACTATAATCTTACAATTTTTTTTCTCTACTATATCAATATATAATACTTCGATCGGTAAAAAGAAAATTCCATGCCAACAATCCAATCAGGATCGATGTTCTTGCCTTTTTCTTTTGTCTCCTTTTACAACATATATACATACACACGTGTATGCATTATCTTTTATGAACTGCTGCTATATACTACATTAGATTTTTCTCACCACAAATCCACAATAGTATGGTCAAATATAACTATCTTGAGCTACCTGGCTATCTCCTTCCTCCGGCCGGCCGATGCATGGACGCATATGCATCATCTGCGACGCAAAAGCTCACGTGGCTCGACGACTTCCTATTTTTATTAGCATCGATCGCAAATTAATTCAAAGTTTGTCGTTGTGAATTCGTGTGTTTAAACACGCATGCATACCGAAGCAGAGAATTGCGGCTGCAACTGATCAATTTGAGATTTGTGACCACCTGAAACGAAGCACCCATGCAGCTGCGTGTGTCCGGGAAGCATGCACGTATGCACTGTAATTAACAAGTAATCAGATCATTAAACTAATACTAACTATATCTAACGATAGATCTTATGAAGGTTAGCAGTAGTACTTACTCCCTCCGTTCCAAAATACTTGTCGTTCTGAGTTGTCTTTAACATTTGAGTATTTGTTTTATTCAAAAAATTATAGAATTATTATTTATTTTGTTTGTGACTTACTTTATTATAAAAAGTACTTTAAGTGTGACTATGTTTTCTTATATATTTATATTTTTTTAATAAGATAAATGGTCAAACGTTGCAAGAAAAAGTCAAAATAATACATGCGATATGTCTGATGATTTGATCCGCATAATTAATACGCAGAAGGCTGCTTGGAGCAATATTTAAATTTAGTCAGAAAAGAAAACTCCATGTCTGACCTTTTCGCGCGCTTTTTGACATTATATAAGCGTCTCTTCTTGTGTTTGTTTCTACTACTCCACGCAGCAAAAACATCTGACAAGAACAACATCTCGGGCACGCCAGCGATCGATCGAACCATGTCGTCCACGTCATCGTCGTCGTCGCCGCCGTCGAAGGCAAAGAGGTCAGTCTGCATCCATGGCGCAAGGCCGCAGCCGCTGATCGTGTCGTCGGCGCCGGCGGAGGCGAGCCGGCCGTCCAAGAAACCCCGTGTCAGCGGCGGCGGCGGCGACACGGGGCCGGTGATCGTGTACGAGCTCACGCCCAGGGTCGTCCACGTCGAGCAGGAGGAGTTCATGGCCGTCGTGCAGAAGCTCACCGGCGGCAAGCAGCAGCCGGCGGCGGCTTCAACCTTGACGACATTGCCGGCGGCTGAGCAGGTGGCCGGAGGTGATCACACCGCTGCAGCGGCGGCGGCCGCCGACCCACTGGTGCTCGCGCTTGGGCAGCAGCGTCGTCAGCCTGCTCCGCCGGCGATCGATGGCGACCATCTGGCGGCGCCGCCTCCTTCTCCACCGGCGGATGCTTTTCTTCTGTCGCCCAGTAGTTTCTTCTTGTCGCCAACCACGATGCATGCGTTACAAGAGCTGGCTGCTTTGTTCTAATTAGCTCTAAACTTCTAATTTTTGGATCAGAATCACAACAATTTGTGCAAATTTTTTCCTGTAATTAGGGGAAAATTAGCACGAACAGGTGCTCTGTGGTCAGCTCGCCGACTGTATGCATTCCTTCCGTTCTTCAGCATCTGTACATTTCTTGATCTCATTCTGATAATTAACAAAACCAGTACAATTTATTTGTTGATTTTGTTTGATTAACCAATCAGCTTTGCTCGTTAATTAGTCGTTACTACTGTATTGCTAAGTAGTGCAATCAAATAATTAACCCAAGCACACAACCTCAGGTGCAGAGAGAAAGGCACGATCCTTCACTTTGGATCGTCTCCCTATTTTTTTTTCGAGGGGACAGGCAGGGAGCTCCTGCAATTCACTATAGAATAAGAGAGTTGATCCAGGGAAACCGGACCCAAAAACCTTACAACAGCACGGTTAATTAAAGAAAACCCGGCAAAAACCCTGACATTGACAAACTGAACCTAAGTACAGCCGTCCAACAAGAGATAAACTCCTAAAACGAAGCCTTCAAG
>CM020184.1:26815556-26848629 GCA_009805545.1 Oryza longistaminata | reverse complement strand
CAAGTTACGCCGACAGAACGGCGACTCGTCCGATCCTAACGAATCTAGGTTTTCACCCGGAGAAAACTCTTGAAGTGGAGTTGAACGAGGGCTCCAGTAGCAACACCTTCAAGAAGGTGAACGCGCCCAAGGGCGTCGCCGTTGCTAGCACCGAGAGCGGAGCAAGACTTTCACCTTGGAGCATCCATCAACCATAGCATCCACGACGGGAGCCACAATGTCACCTGCACACCGAGGATACCTGCGATATCACACCACCTGCACGACGACCGGACTCCAACCACCCTGTTCCCACCCGAGGACGCGCCGGATCTGGGCAAGGAGCCAGATCCGGCCGTCTTCCTCTCCATCAACGCCGGCCGACGCCTAGAGGGCGCGGAGGACGCCAATGGCAGCGCGGGGGTGCTGCGTGCTCTGGCCACCGCCGGCCGCCGCGCCGCCGCTGGATCGGGTGCGCGATCCGCGGCCTCCACCATCGCCACACCAACGCCATCGCCATCCCCGCCGCCATCACCTATAAACCACCACCCGGCGCAACTCACCTCGACCGCCACCGTCGCCGTCCCCGCCGCCGTCGTCGTCCCCGCCGCAGCCCGGTCACCGCCGTCGCCACTCCGGGCGGCTCCCCAGGCCGCCCGAGCCGAAGAGACGAGGAGCGCCCCGCCGCCGCCGTCCTTGGGCCGCGGCTTCGCCGGCGGCCGCTCGGGCGACGGCGAGGCGGAGAAGGGTGGGGGTGGGGAGGACGGCCGGGTCGTCGCCCCCCGAGCCGCCCCTGGGAGACGCGAGAGGCAATGTTGTAAATTATGTCTATAATGGAGCAATGTCTGGACTCCAAAAAGGCTCAGATTGTCTCCCTATTGCTGCTCCCTGTTTGTCAATACAGGATGGACGGCATTTGAAGGGGTTTTTGTTGAAGGCATCTTTTCCAAAACAACCTCAAAATATTCCTCCTAAGGCGATTTTGATAAACATCTTTTTAGGCGTTTTTGAAAAAGAGCCGTGCATCATTTTTTTCCTGACGCAAGTAAGGCCCTTCACAGTGGGAGGAGTGGCCAGTTCCTTCAGATTGCCAGCTCGGATAATCATCTACACGTTGACAAAACGCGTGCCTCTGCTGAGATGCTCGGCCTTAGTTGGGAAGCGAGTTCCTCGCGTGCAGGCAAGGACGCGCGGCGCAGGAAACGACTCACGCATCCCGTTGCTGAGAGCGTGCCCCCGCATATGTTTCCTTCCCCTCGCGTGCGGCGAGATATTCTAGCCATCGAAAAGAGATCACGAGCGTTGTGGAGTGCATGGCTTATGCGTGGCTGTACAGATGAGTTTGGACTGATTTCACTCTACGGATGAGCTAGAGCCACGCTATGCGTTGCTTGCACTGGTACTGCCCTAAATGTAGTGTTTCTCAAACTGCCTCTAAAAACTATTCATATTTTTTCCTTACAAAGCATTTCAAATTGCCTACTAAATTATGTCATTTCGTACTATATATTACCGTCGACAAAGTGGACAATGATATACAACGGGATCTCATCCCAACCTCCGCTTCGTGCATCACCGCCAGGGTTTTCCATTTTGGAATGTCGGAAATTTGGAAAGATTTTTTTTTTTGAAAATTTAATACAATTATACTCAATTTGAAGAAATTATGACCAAATTTATAAATATTTGAAAACAAATTCCAAAAAATTCGATCAAAATAATTGCATGCCGGGGGGGGGGGGCGAAATTTCCGAAATTTCAATCTCTGGTCACCGCCGGCGACTCATTTTTGTTAAGATAATAGATATTAAATTTGGCGTTTGCTTCAATTGAAGCCACCACTATTTATTATATTTTTTGAGAGAATCCATTATATATATGCCACTGACTTTGTTACACATCTACGATTTACCACTGACTTTGTCACATTCTACAATATGCCATCGACTTTTGCTTAAATTCTACGATTTGCCATCGCCGTCCGGTTAGCCTCCGTTAGCACTGTACAATTTTATCCAAATGACCAAAAATACCCCTATGACAAAAACTTCCAAAATTTGGATAAAATTATCAAAATATCATATGATGAACATAAGATTGTAAACATCCAAATTTTGGCCAAAAACTTAAAATCTGACATTTCAGATATTTTAGCCAAATTTGGAAGTTTTTGTCCTAGGGGTATTTTGGTCATTTTGACAAATTTGTACAGTACTAACAGAGACTAACCGGACGGCGATGGTAAATCATAGAAGTTAAGCAAAAGTCAATGGTATATTGTAGAACGTGGTAAAGTCAGTGGCAAATCGTAGACGTGTGACAAAATCAGTAGCATACAATAGATTCTCTCATATTTTTTTAAAGCCCAAACACGACAGAAATAATCAAACATAGATGAAAAGATGACGCAACCACAACTACATCAACCAAAGAAAAATATCAACTTATTCAAAGTACTCATGTCGTCTTCGTCCTATGCACGTTGCCTTACTCACTGTATTCATGGCGTCGCTTCGGCGTCGAGCCGCACTTTTCGATCCCCCTCTTGCTGCAATGCTGCAACTTGCATCCTCGACAACGTCGGCGAAGCTGGAGCTAGAAAATCCTCGTCATACAGATGACGCAACTGCACATGTGGGCCTCACGTGCGACGCAATCGATGTGCCGGCCCATATCGATCCATGGGCCTCATTGGTTGCACATATTTCCTAATAAACCAAAGATCCTTGTTAATGTTAAGGTTAGTATACGTAGTTGGTGAATGATTATATTGAACAAGTTTGATAATTAATTTGGTCTGCATATAGTCAAATGCGCAGCAGGCAGATTAATTGGAGCAATATATTCAAACCTTTTCGCGCGCTTTTGACATCATCCTTTTGCTTGGCGCCATTATATAAGCATCTGCCTTCCTGCTGGTTTCTGCCACACACGCAGCGAGCGAACCATGTCGTCCACGTCATCGCCGTCGTCGCCGCCGTCGTCGAAGGGGAAGAGGAGGCCAGGCGGCATCATCCGGGGCCCGAGGCCGCAGCCGCTGATCGTGCCGCCGCCGCCGGCGAGCCGGCCGCCCAAGAAACCCCGTGTAGTCGCCAGCGGCGGCGGCGGCGGCGGCGACGCCGGACCGGTGATCGTGTACGAGCTCACGCCCAGGGTCGTCCACGTCGAGCCGGAGGAGTTCATGGCCGTCGTGCAGAAGCTCACCGGCAATCGCAAGCTGTCGACGGCGACGGCGCCGGTGGATTCAACCGTGAGATCTGCAGATGATGATCAGATGGCCGCCGGAGGCGGAGCTGAGATCACTGACACCGCCGCGGCGACGGTCGCCGACGACCAACTGGCGCTCGCGTTTGGGCAGCAGCATTGGCCTGCACCACCGCCGGAGATTGATGATGACAATTCGGCGAATCTTCCGTCGCCGGGTAGCTTCTTCTTGTCACCGACCACGATGCAGGCCTTACAAGAGCTGGCTTCTAATTTGTTCTAATTAATTAGCTCGATCTAGGATTGCAATTTTGGGGTCAGATCATACTCATACATTTAACACGAAGAACAGATGCACACAGCTATGCTGATGTTGTATATGTAATTAATAGCTTGTTTCAGTTCGGTCCTTCAGATATTTTCCTATTGTTCTTGAGCAAAGTAAAATTCATTTGTTGATGAATTAGTTTTATCCAATCGACCCTCCAAGTTTGCATTTTTGTTGATCGGTACATATATGGTTAAGTGACAAACTAATAACGCAAAGAAAGGCACGATTAATTCATCGAGCCGATATTTCGCTTGCATTTGGGCGTTGCAGCTTCCCTCCCTCGTATCGTCTCTCTGTTTATATCGTCGTTGATGACGGCAGGCGGGTGGTGACGGTGGAGAACACTTCGCCGTGTCGCCCTCGAGCTCAACCTCCGCTTCGTGCATCACCGCCAGGGTTTTCCATTTTGGAATGTCGGAAATTTGGAAAGATTTTTTTTTTTGAAAATTTAATACAATTATACTCATTTGAAGAAATTATGACCAAATTTATAAATATTTGAAAACAAATTCCAAAAAATTCGATCAAAATAATTGCATGCCGGGGGGGGGGGGCGAAATTTCCGAAATTTCAATCTCTGGTCACCGCCGGCGACTCATTTTTGTTAAGATAATAGATATTAAATTTGGCGTTTGCTTCAATTGAAGCCACCACTATTTATTATATTTTTTGAGAGAATCCATTATATATATGCCACTGACTTTGTTACACATCTACGATTTACCACTGACTTTGTCACATTCTACAATATGCCATCGACTTTTGCTTAAATTCTACGATTTGCCATCGCCGTCCGGTTAGCCTCCGTTAGCACTGTACAATTTTATCCAAATGACCAAAAATACCCCTATGACAAAAACTTCCAAAATTTGGATAAAATTATCAAAATATCATATGATGAACATAAGATTGTAAACATCCAAATTTTGGCCAAAAACTTAAAATCTGACATTTCAGATATTTTAGCCAAATTTGGAAGTTTTTGTCCTAGGGGTATTTTGGTCATTTTGACAAATTTGTACAGTACTAATAGAGACTAACCGGACGGCGATGGTAAATCATAGAAGTTAAGCAAAAGTCAATGGTATATTGTAGAACGTGGTAAAGTCAGTGGCAAATCGTAAAGGGGGGTGGGGGTGGGGGAGAGGGGCGGCCGGGTCATCGCCTCCCGAGCCGCCCCTGGGGAGAGCGACGCGAGAGGCAATGTTGTAAATTATGTCTATAATGGAGCAATGTCTGGACTCCAAAAAGGCTCAGATCGTCTCCCTATTGCTGCTCCCTGTTTGTCAATACAGGATGGACGGCATTTGAAGGGGTTTTTGTTGAAGGCATCTTTTCCAAAACAACCTCAAAATATTCCTCCTAAGGCGATTTTGATAAACATCTTTTTAGGCGTTTTTGAAAAAGAGCCGTGCATCATTTTTTTTCCTGACGCAAGTAAGGCCCTTCACAGTGGGAGGACGTGGCCAGTTCCTTCAGATTGCCAGCTCGGATAATCATCTACACGTTGACAAAACGCGTGCCTCTGCTGAGATGCTCGAGCCTTAGTTGGGAAGCGAGTTCCTCGCGTGCAGGCAAGGACGCGCGGCGCAGGAGACGACTCACGCGTCCGCGTTGCTGAGAGCGTGCCCCCGCATATGTTTCCTTCCCCTCGCGTGCGGCAGATATTCTAGCCATCGAAAAGAGATCACGAGCGTTGTGGAGTGCATGGCTTATGCATGGCTGTACAGATGAGTTTGGACTGATTTCACTCTACGGATGAGCTAGAGCCATGCTATGCGTTGCTTGCACTGGTACTGCCCTAAATGTAGTGTTTCTCAAACTGCCTCTAAAAACTATTCATATTTTTTCCTTATCAAAGCATTCCAAATTGCCTACTAAATTATGTCATTTCGTACTATATATTACCGTCGACAACAGTGGACAATGATATACAACGGAGAAGTTTTCACTATTGGCTTTCGTCGAGTAAATATATGGGCACAAACTTTAGCCTGCAAATTCTAAGAGTTGGGGCTAAAAGATTGGCCTGAATCTTGTAAATGTACTTTAGGATAAAACAAAAAATGAATTAATTAGTCTGTGAAAGGACATGTGGACTATGGTCCATTACCACCCTAGCTAGCGACATGTGTTCTATATTACTATCCCGGTGCACTGCTATGTAGGTCATACCTACTCTACACTATGGTTCCGACCAAATAGTGTCTGGGCTATACTGACCACATTGTCATACTGGTCCAACTAAAATAGACACTGACCAAGTAGTTGTGTTGGACATGTTATGTAACTGACATAGCCATAATCACCTCGTCGCGGAACAACGGCAAGGAATGTGACGGGCGGCGAAAGCAACCCGATGATAAACAGTTGGAGCACGTTTTGCACTAGGTGTGCCTAGGTGGTCGTGACATGTTGCCGCCTGCAGCCATGCGCGAAGGATCCATAGCTTCTTGTCACACTCCATCGTAGTGACCACGCCGCTAGCGCCAACGCTTCTTGTTGTTGTTGTTGTTCTTCGAAACCGAGCCAACATTGTTGCTGTTTATATTACTAGGAGTGGCGGGTGTGTAGTTGTTTGGAGTTAGCATAAGGCAGTTCAGTCGTGGCTCCTTTGTAGGTCTTGCGTCGTCCAATCTTGCCTCATGGCCATCAGCTGGGTGCTAGTTCCTTCGACGATGTGTGTTAGGCATTTTGTCGATGCATGGTGGCTTGTTTTTTCCCTGTGGCTATACAACCTCTGAGTGCTATAATCTTTTTCTCCCTACTACATCGATATGAAACTTTGTGCTGTTTGTGCGAGTTGTTTTTTTAAAAAATATCATGAGTGAAAAAACTATAATTCGTGGTTTTTAAGGGAAAGGGAAATACACGATCAAGGAGCAGTGCCCACTTGGCAACGACAGAGAGATGGATCAACGGGATGAGAGACAAAGGTGGTGTTTGAATCTCCTGAAGATGAAGATGAAGATTAAGTGTTTCACGCAAAACGATATGGTAATATGTATGATTAATTGAGTTTTAATTATTACAAACTTAAAAAACGGATTAATCTGATATTTTAGAACAACTTTATATAGAAAGTTTACGTACAAAACACACCGTTTAGTAGTTTAAAAAACGTGCCACAAGTATCCAAAAGTTTATCCAACTTTTGTTGGAGAAAAGAACAGGGCCTAGCCACCAAGGATCCTGATTTTCTTCCTGCTCCTTATTATCCATTAATTGCATCCAGATTTTCTAAATTATATCCCATTTTATTAGTATTAGTAAAAAAAATGTGCCTCCTGAAATCATGCATGCATGCCTCACATTATATATATTTAGGGATTGTCCAGGTTGATGTCATTTCAAACCATACCAATTTTTTTATAAAGTTATTAAATATGTGCATCAATTTAGTTTTTTTTTACCAAATTCTAGTAAATACATTAGAAATCTTGCCAAAACTTAACAATATTGTTAAATTGTCAATTTTTTTTGGTATTGCCAAAATTTGATAAGGTTTATTTTGGTTACAATCTGAACAGGCCATTCGTATACGTGTGAAGTGTAAACACAAATTTACCATACAAGTACATATGTATATTGCTTTTGTTTCTCTCTTTTGCAGCGTATAAATATAAACACATATCTGCATGCGTAGTTTGACCTGTCTATACATATATTTACCAGCGTATTAGCATAGTCAAATAGGAGTAACACCTTGCAGATATTATTTGGCTCCTTCCTCCGGCCTCCGGCCAGTCTATGTACGTCCGTGCGTGCATCATCCAATACGCATAGCCCGCTCAGTCTCTCTCTTTCTCTCTCGTTGATTAATCGCTGGTTAATTTTAAATTTTTAATCAAGCATCTCATTTTGAAACTCATGTTAAACAAGCAAACTCAGTTACTACTAGTACATAAGTATATGGCCGAGTTTAGTTTCAAACTTTTTCTTCAAACTTTCAACTTTTTCATCACATTAAAACTTTTCTAACCACATAAATTTCTAACTTTTCCGTCATATTGTTTCAATTTTAACCAAACTTCTAATTTTAGCGTGAACTAAGACACCCTATGCATTGCATGCAGAAGCAGCTGCAGCTGCTGACGATCAATCTGACTTTCTGATCACCTGAAACGAAGCAGCAATGCAGGCAGCAGGCAGCAGCTAGCGTAGACGTAGTAGCGTTTATCCGGGAAGGAAGCAACCATCCAGAAAAGTAATACGAATAGCTAGTAGTATACAAATGCTCCCACCGTTTAAAAAAAATCTAATCCTAGCTACGAACATGAACATATACTTATCTAGATTCATAGTTAGAATTTATTTTTTTAAGAACAGAGTAGCACTCCTACAAGTAATTAAATCACTAAACTAACACCAACCACATCTAGGGTGTGTTTGAGGAGAAGGGGATTGGGGAGATTGGGAAGATACGCAAAACGAGGTGGGCCATTAGCATATGATTAATTGAGTATTAACTATTTTAAATTGCAAAAATGGATTAATATAATTTTTTAAAGCAACTTTCCTATAAAATTTTTTTGCAAAAAACGCACCGTTTAGTAGTTTAGGAAGCGTGCGCGCAGAAAACGAGGAGCTTTCTCACCCAATGTCACTGGAACGAACACAGCCCTAGTGACGGATCTTTGTTAATGTTAAGGTTAGTATACGTAGTTGGTGAATGATTATATTGAACAAGTTTGATAATTAATTTGGTCTGCATATAGTCAAATGCGCAGCAGGCAGATTAATTGGAGCAATATATTCAAACCTTTTCGCGCGCTTTTGACATCATCCTTTTGCTTGGCGCCATTATATAAGCATCTGCCTTCCTGCTGGTTTCTGCCACACACGCAGCGAGCGAACCATGTCGTCCACGTCATCGCCGTCGTCGCCGCCGTCGTCGAAGGGGAAGAGGAGGCCAGGCGGCATCATCCGGGGCCCGAGGCCGCAGCCGCTGATCGTGCCGCCGCCGCCGGCGAGCCGGCCGCCCAAGAAACCCCGTGTAGTCGCCAGCGGCGGCGGCGGCGGCGGCGACGCCGGACCGGTGATCGTGTACGAGCTCACGCCCAGGGTCGTCCACGTCGAGCCGGAGGAGTTCATGGCCGTCGTGCAGAAGCTCACCGGCAATCGCAAGCTGTCGACGGCGACGGCGCCGGTGGATTCAACCGTGAGATCTGCAGATGATCAGATGGCCGCCGGAGGCGGAGCTGAGATCACTGACACCGCCGCGGCGACGGTCGCCGACGACCAACTGGCGCTCGCGTTTGGGCAGCAGCATTGGCCTGCACCACCGCCGGAGATTGATGATGACAATTCGGCGAATCTTCCGTCGCCGGGTAGCTTCTTCTTGTCACCGACCACGATGCAGGCCTTACAAGAGCTGGCTGCTAATTTGTTCTAATTAATTAGCTCGATCTAGGCTTGCAGTTTTGGGGTCAGATCATACTCATACATTTAACACGAAGAACAGGTGCAGACAGCTAGGCTGATGTGTATATGTACTACTAGCTTGTTTCAGTTCGGTCCTTCAGATATTTTCCTATTGTTCTTGAGCAAAGTAAAATTCATTTGTTGATGAATTAGTTTTATCCACTCGACCTCCAAGTTTGCATTTTTGTTGATCGGTACATATTTGGTTAAGTGACAGACTAATAACCCAAAGAAAGGCACGATTAATTTCATCGAGTCGATATTTCGCTTGCATTTGGGCGTTGCAGCTTCCCTCCCTCGTATCGTCTCTCTGTTTTATATCGTCGTTGATGACGGCGGGCGGGTGGTGACGGTGGAGAACACTTCGCCGTGTCGCCCTCGAGCTCAACCTCCGCTTCGTGCATCACCGCCAGTGTTTTCCATTTTGGAATGCATGAAAATTTCGGTGGGCACGAAATTTCGGAAGAACTTTTTGAAAATTTAACACATTTTTACTCAATTTGAAGAAATTATGACCAAATTCACAAATATTTGAAAAAAATCCAATAATTTCGCTCGAAATAATTGCTTGCCATGGGGGGGGGGGGGGGGTGAAATTTCAATCCCTGGTCACCGCCAGCGACTCATTTTTTTTTAGATAATGGATATTAAATTTGGTGTTTGCTTCAATTGAAGCTACCACTATTTATTACATTTTTTTTCAAAGCCCAAACACAACAGAAATAATCAAACATAGATGAAAAGATGACGCAACCACAACTACATCAACCAAAGAAAAATATCAACTTATTCAAAGTTTATGATGTTTTGTCCTATGCACGTTGCCATACTCACCGTATTCATGGCGTCGCGTCGGCGTCGAGCCACACTTTTCGATCCTTTCTTGCTGTAATGCTGTGGCTCGCATCCTCGGTAGCGTCGGCGAAGCTGGAGCTGGAAACTCCTCGTCACATAGATGATGCAAACTGCACATGTGGGCTCACATGCGACGCAATCGACGTGCCGGCCCATATCAATCCATATGTCTCATCGGTTGCACATATTTCCTAATAAGCCAAAACGGCTTATTAGGAAATAAAAAATAATTATATATGTGAATCTTTTATTATATATTTTGTTAGTAGAGATTTAAAAGCCAACACTAAAAGAATTACACTGAAAATATCTTAAAATCAACTCGAAATCAAATTTAAAAATTTAAATTTTGACTTTGAATTTGGCTTATTAGACTATATTTTCTTTGTCCAACCAATGGGGCTCCACGACTTGCTAACCCCTACTATTTTCTTTGTTGCGTTGCATGTCCCTCAATTATGTCCAATAACTTACCAAAATATTTATTTTCTATGTAAACACTTTTCTAGGAATTACACGGCTAAAAGTATACTCCTCTGGTTAATAATTTAAGATCAAACCTTTATCACTTTGGTTATCAATAACTTTAAAATATTTAGTTTAAAGACACTAGTATATAATTGTCTTACTTAGTATAACGGAAGTAAAAAATATACTTATTTATTATATATATATATATGTCATAAAAAACAAATATAGTTAAAGATATATTTTAGATATCATATCATCGGTGTATCTGACAATACAAGTATGTTGTTGTTGCTTCCGTCAATTTTGCTCCGCTTATAAAGACGCATGTGTATGCGTTTTTTGACCTGCTTAGATAGATTTGTTAAGAACTCCTGCCTGTATGGATGGATAGATAGTTAGATAGTTTCATGCGCATTAATTAGCATAGTCAAATATAACTACCTATTAATTAAGCTCACTACGTTCGTGCGTGCATCATCCGCTACGCAAAGCTCGCTCAGTCGCTCTTCTTCTTTGATTAATCGCTCTGGTTAATTTTAATCAAGCGTCTCATTTTGAACCTCATGTTAACAAAGCAAGCTATTAAGTTCATATGCACTGCATGCAGATGCAGCTGCTGATGATCAATTTTGAGTTCCTAACCACCTGAAACGAAGCACCCGTGCAGCTGTCAGAGAAGTATATATATTTGCATTTTGCACTGTCCAGGAAGTATGCAGCTACTAATTAACAAGTAATCAGATTATCATTAAACTAACACCAACCATATCTAATGACGGATCTTTGTGTTAAGGTGCATGATTAGGTGTGTATAATGATTTGGTCTGCATAGTTAATACGCTGCAGGCTGCTTGGAGCAAAATATTGATTTAATTTAATCACATAAAAAAAAACTCCATGTCTGACCATTTCGCGCGCTTTTGACGTCATCGTTTTGCTTCGCGCCCATTATATAAGCATTCGCGGGTGTTGTTTTCTGCCACGAATGCAGCAGCAGCAGCAACTTTCTGACGAGAACAAACGTCGCGGCCACTGCAGCGAGAGCGAGTCATGTCGTCGTCGTCGTCGTCGCCGTGGAAGGCGAAGAGGCCAGGCGGCGGCAGCATCCAGGGCCCGCGGCCGCAGCCGCTGATCGTGTCGCCGGCGGCGGCGGCGGAGGCGGAGGCGAGCCGGCCGACCAAGAAACCCCGTGTCGTCGCCGGGCGCGGCGGCCGACATGGGACCGGTGATCGTGTACGAGCTCACGCCCAGGGTCGTCCACGCGCAGCCGGAGGATTTCAGGGCCATCGTGCAGAAGCTCACCGGCAAGCAGCCGACGGCGACGGCGCCGGTGCCGTCGGATTCAACCGTGAACATTGCCGGACCTGGTGGCCGGAGGCAGCAGGGCCGGTGAGACTGCGCCGCCGCCGCCGCCGCCGCCGCCGCGATGGCGACCGACCCACTGGTGCTCGCGCTTGGGCAGCAGCGTCAGCCTGCTCCGCCGGCGATTGACGACAACGACAACGACGACGACGACGACGACGACCATTCGGCGCATTCATTTCTTCTTCCATCTCCGGCGGCTGCTTCTCTTCTGTCGCCGAGTAGCCTCTTCTTCTCGCCGACCACGATGCAGGCCTTGCAAGAGCTGGGCGTTTTGTTCTAATTATGTCTTAGAGTTCTAAATTTCTAATCAATGTTGGGATCAGATCATACAGTGTTCGTGCAAAATTTTTCTCGATTAGGGGAAAATTTAGCACGAACAGTCGCACTCGAAGTGCTAACCGATCTGTACTTCTGTAGTATGTGTGGTAGCTTGTTTCAGTTTATATTGCTCCTTCGGATGTTATTTTACTTTTGTATTCGGCACTGTACATTTCTTGATCATTTTAATAGTTAACACACTTAAGTGCAATTCATTTGTTGATTTTTTATTAACCAATACATCAGCCTTCTCACTTTGCATTATCTGAACTTCCTCTCTTGTTTTGAAGTTAAAAACTGTAGAAAAGGATTCTACAGCGTGTATATATATTTATAAATATAAATTTACAATTTGCATAGGTTTGATTACAAATTGTCTAGCCATTGTTGGATCTTTTGGAAGTATGGTTGCTTTGCCACGTTGGATAAAGGCAAATTCCATGTGAAAAAGCACTTGCATTTTACTTTGCAGATCTTCAACTGCTTCTTCTACTGAAAGATTATGAACTTCCTCTTCTTTTTCTTTCTGAAAATTAAGCTCCAGGCATTATCTGAACTTGAGATCAGGGAAATTCATTTTACACCAGGGCATGTATCACCGTCTTTTGAACGCCATCTAAATTAAATGATCATGCACAATTCTGAAAGCAAATCCTGAAAACAAATGTGTTAAACAAACCGAAAATAAATTACTGCGTAGTTAAGATGAATTCAATCTATACATGTCAAAAGAAAAAGAACAGATCCCTCTAATAATATCTGAGAATTCACAGCGTACTCTGTTTTTATATTTCTCTATCAATTTATAGGTCGATTTGGACTGAAGGTGTGAAAATTCATCTGTGAACTGGTTTACAAAAGCATGTTCTCTTCTCGTGAACACATGATAAGACTGCATTTGCAGAGTCATTCATTCATGGTACTTGATCAGGCAAAACAACATTTCAACTTGTCAGCATCAGATAATTAAGACGATAACACGCTATCAAGAGTAGATTTCTTCACCTGACTGCAAACGACTCATGACAATGACTAATTTTACCAAATGCCAATTATTCACTCGGACATGACAAGGTCCAAGCAAGCTTTCTACTGTCCATCCTGCTCATGTCAACCTCGATCCATTTGGTAGGAAATGTAGGAAATTAACACGGTATGTATTAATTAAGCCGTGTGACGGTCTGACAGAGTCAAATAAACTCACTGACAGTCCAGGGATGTTCTATGAAGTGTGTTCTAGACTTGATTTGGAGGTGTTTTATTTTTTTCATAAAACATTCATATTTTATCCTCATCCAAGAAGGTTCTTTTTGACCATTTTCATGTGATACTAAGAAAATGCTATATCTGAAGAAACATTCAGAACAAATTTAAAACACCCAGTGAAGTTTCAGCTAATCCCTGCAAGAAGCATATGACCTACTTAGTAAATTTTTTTTAGATAATGATGACCTACTTAGTAAATTAATCTGCACAACTTGAAATAGAGTAGATTTTCATCCTTGACTGCCCGAATTCCAATCATGATCTCTGAACTTCTGAAGAAAGATCTTAACGAGAATTTACATTTTTGTAAAATACTATACCTCTCAAGTCTCAACTAATTTGCGTACTTCTTCAGTCTATGACAACTTTGACGTCGATTGATCTCATGATTTCCGTGACCAATAATACATATAGGCAGGATTCTAGACCATGTCAATTGAATTATCTGCAACTTGACATGCCTCTTAATTACAGTGCTTATGAGATGACACTATCAAGCTTAAAAGGTCAACATGTTCGAACATTCAAAACCAACCCATCAGTTACTATTCATGAATCTGACACCTCCGATCGAATCCTAATTCAGTCAGTCATAGTTGAGGAAACTAAGAAATCAAAATCAACTGAAAATTTTAAAATACAATCTCATTTTGAAGAACGGTTATGGTACGCACAATGGAACATTATATGTTTAATGAGGGTCAATTTCAATTTGTGTCATCTATCTATGATACTGGGCAACTACCCCAGTTTTTCTCTTGAAAAAAATGTTTAATGACAGAAAGTCGCATCGTCTGCTGAAATTGTTTGAAATGGAAAACGACCTAGACTTAACCTAAGGGCAAGGCTAACAGGTCTTCTCGCGCTTAATTTCATTTCAAAAGGAAATAGAAATTCTTCTAGTGCAATTGACACAGGGTTTAAAATTTCGAATCAGATGTTGGATGTTTTGGCACATCAAGAACCAGATCAAAAACAATCAAATTTCACCACATTTTGTTGGGATTTATTCTTTCCTCACGTATAATTATTTGTTTCATTACATGTATATAGTCACAAGTCACAACTAGTAGGATGTGTTCTTCCCCCAATTTTCTAACCCACTTCTCAAGTTAATACTTAATTAATCATACAATAAAACGAGCTTCGTTTTGCGTGCTGGGGAGGAGGTTCCCAACCCCTCCTCGTGAACACAGCCTAAATTCAAAACGAAGCGACGAAAGCTAAATTTCTCATAGAATTTAAACTTTTTTTACACAACCTTTTCTCAAAATGAAAAAAAAATTTACAGAATGTATGGAACCAGCGCCTTGATGCTATCAGGGAAGTCCTCGAACTTGGACTCGTACCACCTCCTGGTGGCGCAGCTCCTCCCGGCGAGGTACGCCGCCGTGCCGGAGGCCACGGCGAGCGCGTGCGCCGTCTGCGCGATCATGGCGAAGCCGAAGAAGCCGACGATCTCGAACAGGTAGTGCGGGCAGGCGGCGAGCCCGAAGAGGCCGCCGGTGGGGATCCTGTACTGCCGCTCGCCGCCGCCGCCGCCGGCGGCGGCGGCGGCGTTCCTCAGCTGCGAGAGGAGGTAGTGGTGGTAGAAGTTGCCGGCGATGCCGACGGCGAAGGCGACCACGCCGGGGGAGAGGAGGTCGACCGGCGGGTCCGGGAGGCCGGCGGCGAGGTGCTGCGCGTAGATCATGGTGGCGGTGGTGACGAGGTAGCTGGAGGAGATGGTGGCCGCCGTGTTGAGTGGCATGCTTCCACTGTACTGATGGATGAACAGTACCTAAAAACAATTTAATGCACTGAATATTTAAGCCTGTGTTCGGCATCTAATTAGCACATAATTAATTAAATATTAGTTGATTTTTTTAAAAAATAGATTAATATTATTTTTAAAGCAACTTTCGTATATAAAATATTTTAAAAAACACCGTTTAGTAGTTTAAATAATTGCGTACGGAAAAGGAGAGATGAGTTGGAAAAGCAAGCAAAATGAACTCAAATTTAGCAAATTGGTACTCATATACACCAACGTCTGTAATTCAACACCTTTTCACACTTCAACGTTTTCTTAACTTCAAATTTTGAGCAATCTAACTGGACTTATATATTTTGCAGAAAAATAAAAAATGCATATTTATGCTTCGATTTCGTTAGCTTTGCATACCTAGTGGTGGTGTGCAGGCCAAATGTTTTCATTTGCATTTAAAATTTTGTTTTTAAATCGAATGTATTTTCAGTAGCATTCAGCAAGGATCTTGAATTGTTCTTTTTTTCTGGTGAACACGTAAAAACCTTGCACATTAATATATTAGAAAAAGAGTATAGCATATATCGATAACATACCGAGGTGGTTACGGGTGTATGGGGGATACAAAGCGGAACGAAAAATCTTTGCTAGACCGAACCCGTGCTACTTCAATTGAATTGTGCATTCCACGTAAAAGAAAAGATGAAAATAATTGTGGCTAAACTATTAAGTTGCATGCATCGACCAGTTCAACCCAAAAGCTTAATCTGATGGGGAAACGCGTGGATAATTCACTTTATATTCCAACATAAACAATCATCTTTTAATTTTCATCATCATTCCATGGAATTTTCTTCATAGTAGGAGTATCTTGTCGCAAAAACCGGTGGCAATTTCAAGGCCTTGATCAATTACCTCGAGAACTCGTTTGAGGAAGTGGACGGTGAGCGCGGCGCTGAGAACCTGAGCGCGCACGCCCACCACGGCGCCGGGCACGGCGAACGACGCCGCCGCGGCGACGAACGCCGGCACGTACGCCACCAGCATCCCCTGCCTGCTGGGCAGCAGCGCGCCGCCGCCGCCGTTCTTCTTCTTCCCGAAGACGACCTGCCAGAACTTGGAGTATGCCATGTGCTCGCCGCGGAGCTCCCCGAGCCCGGCGTTCGCCAGCGACGCGAACTGCGCCACCGACGCCGCCGCCACGAACGCCGACGCCGGCGGCGGGTACAGGAACGCCGGCCACCACCACATCCTATCCCGTCCTGACGCAATGCGATGCGATGCGACGCGACGCGGCCGCCACGAGGAATTTGCTGTGTTTGTGTTTGATCCGTGCTTTTCGCGTGGTATTTGGTTGCGTGAGCGTGAGCGTTCGTCACGTGTCACGATGTCCGCCGCGTCGTGGTGCGCCGCGGCACAGCCGCACGAACAGTACTATTGTACTAACAGTTTCAGGTGCCTGCAAATGCTAACGTGGCGCCATCCGAGCCAAATGCGAATTTTTGTGGGTAGTACTGTTCAATCCTTTCTTGGGTTTGCAAGTTTTAACTTACTACCTTTTTAAGACAGTATTACACACATACTAGCATTCCAAATCCACAAAGTCTGAAGGCCTAATATACGTTACTTCATATGTATTTCAGGTTATAAAACGTTTTGACTTTGGTCAAAGTCAAACTGCTTTAAGTTTAATCAAGTTTATAGAAAAAAGTACTAACATTTTCAACCCAACACAAATTTATTATGAAAAAATATCTAATTATTGATTTGATGAAACTAATTTAGTATTATAAATATTGCTATATTTGTCTATAAACTTAGGTCTGGTTTAGTTCCCCAAAATTTTGTCCAAAAAACATCACATCGAATCTTTGACACATGCATGGAGCATTAAAAATAAATTAAAAAACTAATTGCATAGTTAGGGGGGAAATTGCGAGACGAATCTTTTGAATCTAATTAGTCCATGATTAGCCATAAGTGCTACAATAAGCTACATGTGCTAATGACGGATTAATTAGGCTCAAAAGATTAGTCTCGCGGTTTCCAGGTGAGTTATGAAATTAGTTTTTTCATTCGTGTCGACATCCGGTCAAACATCTGATGTGACACCCAAAAATTTTCTTTTCGCGAACTAAACATGGCTTAGTCAAATTTGAAACAGTTTGACTTTGACCAAAGTCAAAACGTCTTATAACCTGAAACGGAGGGAGTATATTATAAGTGGCTTTAACCATTTTAAAATTAAACTTTAAGGTTGATCAAATTTATAAAAATTAAACTTTTAAGATTAATCAAGTTTATAAAAAATAGTAATATTTATAGCACCAAATAATTTTATAAATTTAACATTGAATATATTTTAATAGTTTCTTTGTTTTGTTTCATGTTAAAAAATGTTGTATTTTCCTTTAAATTTTGTCAAAGTTAAAAAAAATGATTTAAAAAAAAGTAAAACGACTGAAACGGAGCTAGTAGTAAATTATTGGCTAGAAGACAGAAATTGTACGAGAGCTTTTTCTTTATTATTTATTGGTCTAGTAAATTGCACCGTAAAAGTTATCAAATTTTACAGAACTTCATCAGTTTGGCTTTGCAATTGAGAAAACTCCTATGTTCTGATTTCTGAACTTGGTCGTTAATTTGAACTGCGTCGTGTATTAGTTGTACGTGTACATGTCACATATGTGGCCGTCGTCATCGATGCAGAACGACGGATTTGTCGACGAGTAGAAGCAGGCAGAGGAGCGTAGTCGACAAGCCAAACGTAAACCTGAGATTTGACAAAATTTGCTTTGCATAATAAGCTCATGGTGTTTATCAGACACTGCTACTGACAGTCAGCGACAAAGTATACAAAGAAACAAGCGAAACAGAAGTCATAAAAGCCTCTTACGTACCTGGCAGTAGAACATCTCTTTCTCCTGAAGATTATGAAGGAAATCCACTGTAAAAGTGAAAATGATTTAAGGGGTGATGTTACTATTAGAGAGATGGAATCGTAAATGTTGCCAGACTTGCCGGTTTCTGGAGGCAGTAGAAAATTAAATTTAATTCAAGAGCACATTTCTAATGCAGAAAAGACAGCAGCAAAGAACATTTTCCTTATCATTTCTCGAGTGATAATTTCAGGTTGGAAGCGGATGTGCCATTGAACTATTGCATATATAGTACTAGAATTTAGAATAGCATAGTAGGATACTTCATTGGAATGATCAATTTATAATTTGAACTAACGAAGCTGTAAAAGCTGAAGCATGGAAGTGAACTGAAAAGTTCAGAAACCATTGGTTTGCAGAGCAATATGTAGCATAATAATCCACCAAGTATATTGAACATTTCAACATTAGCAGAGCAGAGCAACAACGAAATTCAAGGACTTAAGGCGAAATCCACTGTAAAATGAACCGTACTTGCGTAACGCTATGACAGACTTATTCAGAAAATACATGACGTATTGCACCAAACAAAAATGAAATAATCTTGGAGAAAATAAGTTTAGTGATCCTATTCAGATAATGTCAAAAGCTATTACTCGGCATTAGGATACACAAAGTGGACTAAACAACATGCATTTTGGAACAAGTCAACCAAAATTTGTTTGAGGACATCAGCTTGACAGTCAACACGTCTATACCATTGCTGACAGAATAGTCATTACAGTTAACCACTCCGTGTTTAATAGTTAGTAGTATCATTTTGAGGGTTTGAAAGTAGGAAAAGAAAAGAACTTTTGAGGCCATCATCTATCTATCTATCTATCTATCTATTATATACTAAAAATCCATTAAACTTCCTACAAACGCTCTCAAGCCGCCACGTGGCACATCTACAAGCCCTCCTAGGCCGCCACGTGGCATTCTACAATCCTACCATCGATTTTCATTTAAATTGGTGGACCCGTTATTTTACACCGTCAGATTAGATCTATTTAAAAAGTTTATGCTTTCTATATCTAAGATAATCCGTTTACCAGAAATATTTACGTGCATACATGGAAATACTTACGTACGTTACGTTGGACTAAAAGAAGAAAACAAATAACGTTGTACGTACGATAAAAAGAATATATAAAGACAAAAATAATAGTGTACTGTTCACCTTGGAGAAACGAAGGGCGGGTACCATGTACGCACGATTAAAGCCTAAAGAAAAATATATGTAACTATCGAAGCCCTTTTAAAATAGGATCTTTATACTATAAAGATAAAATTTATTACTCTACAAATATAGTCATTTGGTGCTTCTACAAGTGCTCTTAGACCGTCACATGACACTACGTAATTTTACCGTTGATTTTCATTTAATGGACCCATTATTTTATACCATTACATTAGCCCGCTTCCTCTTAATCTCCTGTGTATACGAGAGAAACTGTTTACCGGATATTTGATTAAAAACAAAAAAAAAACATACGTACATACCATTTAAAAAATCTATAAAGTCCAAAAACTACATATGTACATTGGTATAACCGTTGAAAAATAATATAGATAGTTGTCTAAATAGGATTTTCTACACTATAAAACAAAATTTATTACTCTACGGCGCGCAGCTCCCGCTCCTCCGCCTCGGCCGCCTCCTTCTCCGCCCGCAGCCGCTCCACCGCCTCCTCCATCCCCTCCACCCGCCGCCCGAGCTCCCTCTCCTCCTCCGCCTCCGGCACGCGGCGCCTCACCGACCGCGGCCACGACGACGCCGACGTCGACGGCCAAGAGGCGGTGGCGATGGGATCCATGGGAGCGTGCAGGTGGCCGGTGGCCGCCGCCCGCCGGTCGACGCGCGCGCGCGCGAAGCTAATGGAATTACGCGGGTTAAGTTTTGGAATTTGCCGTTTGGACAGCTTGGATTTGATTTGAACGATTTGTGCGAACTCACTGGCACTTAAATGAGATATGTCGTTAGCACATAATAACTGAATATTAATTATTATTACAAGCTTAAAAGCATAATTTATTTATTTATTCAAAAACTTTTATGTAGAAATTTTTATACAAAATACAATGTTTAACAGTTTGGGAAAATATGCTACTAATAGAATATGAGAGAGTTGCTGGCCCAGTTTGCAAAAACAAACTCAGCCTAAAACTGGATGATTTGGTGTACTCTGTATTAAACCAAAAAGAAAAGTTAATCATCAGTTGGTTAATGCAGCTATGTTAGCTGTGTTATGTTTGTGCTTTCCACGTTGGGTTACGGCAGCCGCAGATATGAGGTGGTAAATTGATTTGGTTTAATTTCATTTTTCAAGAAAGGTAGAATTTATTAGTATTCGGCCAAATGTGCAAATTGAAAACTCAGTAGTACAATTCAGTGGTAGAATACGAGCCAAGCAACTGTCTTTTGTCTTGCGGATTTTCGTAGAGTATGACTGTCTTGTCCTATATCGCCACTCTCACTCAGGCTGAGATAACGTACGGCGTATAGACGTACCCGGCTAGCTACCTCAAAAAATTACTTAGCAAACAATTTTGTAATTCAAACACGATTAACAAATCTAAGAGAGAAAAAAGAAGAAAAAGGTCTCCTTCACTTTCAATGAAAAATGTTCGGTAGTTGGCACGTAGTAGCAGTAGCAGCAGAAGAGAAAGAGACCAGTTACTTTCTCCGAAACTCGTCAAGATTTCGTTGAAATTATTTTATTTTCGACGAATTTTCGGTGAAAGTCATGTGTACAGGCTGGAAAAACTAAGCCCAAAATCTATATAGAAGGGCCGATACTAAGGCCCACGAGAGAAAGGCCGTAGCCCCTGACGGCCCACCACAAGGCCACGATAAGTAGTAGTAAGCCCATACGCGTATGCGAGCTCACTAGCACTAAAATGAGATACTACTATATCATTAGCACATACTATTAATTAAATATTAATTACTATAAGCTTAAAAACAAAATTTATTTTGTTTTCTAAAACTTTTTTGTAGAAATTCTATTATGTAAAATACAATGTTTAGCAGTTAGGGAAAATATGCTAATAGAATATGAGAGAGTTTTTTTTTTTGCGGGGAGAATATGAGAGAGTTGCTTGCCCAGTTTGCAGAAACAAACTCAGCCTAAAATTGGATGATTTGGTGTACTCCGTATTAAACCAAAAAGAAAAGTTAATCATCAATTGGTTAATGGTTAATGCAGCTATGTTAGCTGTGTTATGTTTGTGCTTTCCACGTCGCGTTACGGGCTTACGGCAGCCACAGTCCACAGACATAAGGTGGTAAATTGATTTGGTTTAATTTCAATTTTTCAAGAAAGGTAGAATTTATTAGTATTCGGCCAAATGTGTAAACTCGGTGCAATTCAGTGGTAGAATACGAGCCAAGCAAACGCTGTCTTTTGTCTTGCGGATTTTCGTAGAGTATGACTGTCTTGTCCTGTATCGCCACTCTCACTCTGTCACTCAGGCTGAGATAACGTACGGCATATAGAGTATAGACGTACCCGGCTAGCTACCTCAAAAAAAAAAAACTTAGCAAACAATTTTGTAATTCAAACACGATTAACAAATCTAAGATAGAGAAAAAAAAAGAGAAAAAGGTCTCCTCCTCAATGAAAAATGTTTGGTAGTTGGCACGTGGTGATATATAATAGCAGAAGAGAAAGAGACCAGTTACTTTCTCTAACTTTCTCCGAAACTCGTCAAAATTTCGGTGATATAATTTATTTTCCACGAATTTTCGGTGTAACTCATGTGTACAGGCTGGAAAAATTAAGCCCAAAATCTATATAGAAGGGCCGATATTAAGGCCCACAAGAGAAAGGCCGTAGCCCATTAGGGCCCACCATACGGCCACGATAAGTAGTAGTAAGCCCATATGCGTAATCCCCCGCGTGTTGCCACGACCGTTCCAGGGTTTTGCTTCAACCATGGCGACCGCCGCCGCCGCCGCCGCCGTGTACCTTCCCGAGGTGGATAGCCGCTTCGCCGACGCCGACGACGACGAGGAGGAGGAAGCGACGGTGAGGCCAGTCGAGGTGGCCGAGAGTAAGGATCAGGAGGAGGTGGAGGAGGAGGAGGATGAAGAGGAGTGGTCGGACTCCGACGTGGCCGATGCGCTCGACTGGCTCGACGCCGCGGAGGGCCCCGACGGCTCCGGCCGGCCCGCGGCCGCCTTCACGGCGGCATAGGAGGCGCGCGCGGCCGGAGGGCCGAACGCGCACGGCGGGGTGCTGTCCCGCCCGTTCCAGCCGATCTCCAACCGCACGCAGAAGCTCGCCTCGCACATCCGCGCCACGCCCCTGGAGGTATGCAGCTTCCACAACTCCTCTCTCTCTCTCGCCTCGTAGTAGCCGGTGCCTCGTGCTTTGTGTTGGTTGTACGCTCCAATTTTGCACTGGGCCTGCTTATGTGATGATCCCATGTTTGCGTAATTCACTTTGCAAGCGATTAGTGTATGTAATTACGTTGTAAATTTTGGAGTATATTATTTTGGAATTTAGACAATCCATTCATCCTAGAACCCCGTATTGTTCATGTAACTTTGCAGTAAGAAAACTTCGGTGCTTAGCACTGTAGCAAATCGGAGTGAAGCACCTGTGTGCGCGCGCGTTGTGCGAGTGTGAGGGAATGCTTGTTCACCTGTGTGTTGTGGTATTTTGTGAATTTGTGCTGAAATTCAATGTGGTGAATTTTGAATTGTCCAGGAATGGGAAGGTAGAATGAACGTGGGGATGTCAAATTCAGTGACGACTGCGATAAGGGACAGCATAAGGGAGACGGCAATTGGGAAAACAAGGAACACAGAGAAGGCTGACCGTGCTACAGTAGAACAGGTATACACATTTTCTCAGTAGGTTGTATCCATTTCACTCTTGTGCTTCTTAAATTTACTATGTTCTGCCTGCACCTCTGCCCCCTTTTGTGTTTGATAGCAAACGAAAAAAATCATCCATCTCTGTTCGTCCGAGTTTGCTCTTATTATGTGTACAACAACTCCGCGTGTTATATATTATATAACGCCTTGTTTAGCTGTACTGCATGGACAAGAATTTGGACTATATCATTCAAGAAAATCGTTCTAGTGCAATTGACTGCTTTGGTAGGAAGTTCCTAAGATGTAGGAGTATTTTTTATGGCCTATTGTATTCACAAGGTTGGTAGGCAGTAGTTTTTAATATAAGCTTGAACAACACTGACTCAATGTCTAGTGCATTTGCTATAATGTTGATAACTAGCATATTATCTCATATTTTCATTTCTCCTTTATATGTCGTCCATAAGATTGCTCTCTTGGCCATGTGATTTGCTTATTTTTGAGGTTATGATTCAATGAAATTTTCAGTGGTTATAGCTGCAGCATCTATCTCTTCTATCCTATCTAGAGAAAGTTATGATTTTCTAGAAAAGTGATAACATGTTTTGACTTATATGATTGATGATATTTTTGTGAAATCATTTTTGACAACTAGACGGGATTTTGTTTGTTCACATGCAGGCTATTGATCCAAGAACACGCATGGTTCTGTTCAAGATGTTAAACCGGGGGGTTTTTAATACCATAAATGGGTGCATTTCTACAGGGAAAGAGGTTTTTTTTAATTTCAACTGCATATCTTATTGACATTGCTTTCTGCTATTTGCAATTCACTTTCTTATGTGGATAACAAAGCATGTTGAGAATATATACATAGTACAGAGCACTTTAGCTATATACAAAAGATACAGAATCTGGCCTGGACTGCAAGTTACATTTTTCTTTTGTCTATGCAGGCAAATGTCTATCATGCATCAAAGGCTGATGGCCAGGAGTTAGCGATCAAAGTCTATAAAACATCTGTCCTTGTTTTTAAGTAAGGCATAGATCTATCTACGTATTCTTTTGTAACTGGGTACTTGTTGACAGCTACTGCAGATATGTTGATTATGGATATGTTCTGTGTTTTCTAGTTTTACTAAAACAACTTGTTCTAAAAATAACTTGCATGTGAACAAACTACATTATTTTCTTCTTGCAGGGATAGAGACCGATATGTCCAAGGAGATTACCGCTTTAGACATGGTTACTGCAAGCATAATCCTCGGAAAATGGTGAAGACCTGGGCTGAAAAGGAAATGAGAAATCTTTTACGGTGAGATTATTCTCATTTTTGCATCATTCATGCTTTACTCAGTAAATTTTCTTCTTTCAATGAGATTCTTCTGTTGCCTGAATTATTTTTTGTGTGATAAAGGGATGCAATTAGAGACAAACTTATTTCTGTTTTGATTTAGCCAAATGTTTTCAATTGTTCAACAGGAACAATCCTATGCAAATACAATAGTTGAACATTTGAATTTCATATGCTTATTGTTACCATTGTTCAGAGTTGGAGCAGCTGGAATCCGATGCCCAAAACCATTGCTCCTGAGGCTTCATGTACTGGTGATGGAATTTATAGGTAAAACTTGTGTTTTAACATTTGTCAATTGGATACTTGTCAACTTCTCTATAAAAATGGTAAAAATTGGATGCTTGTTAACATTTGTCAATTCTATGGGAATTATCACTAATTCAGTACATCTTGTAATTCGATTTGGTTTTCCTTCAGGAAAAGGAGGTTGGGCTGCTCCTCGTCTCAAGGATGCTGCTTTATCTGATGATAAGTTGCGTGAAAGTTATTTTGAGGTACATGACATATCTTGTGGAGACAAAGATAATATTGTAGTTCATATTAATTATAAACCTGTAAAAGATCCATCTACTCTGTATTACATTGCTTCTTACCCAGGATAGAAAACTTGCTGTATCCATGTACAACACGCAGTGGCTGTCATCAATTGTGTCTGATAGTCAGCATTGACATTCAATTCTTCACATCCTATCATAATGTCATGTAGAAAGGATTATTTGTATCTATTTATAGATAATAAACACACACTAATGTGAATGCTATAATGTGACAACTGAAGACAAGGCCATATTTTCCTCAGTTCCTAGAAATCTGGAAAGGTTTAAGTGGGTAGTAGGGCCGTGGATCCTATTAGCAACATGTTCAGCATTGTCTTTTGGGTTTGAACCTAATTAAATGTCCACTTCATTTTGATGTGCTATCACGCGAAATATGTGGTGATAATGTTCATGCGTGAAAACCCTTTTGCATAGTTTTTCCCTTGATATCCTAGCAGTAGCATCTATCCTTCATTTGCTCATGCCCATGGAAACTATTGTATCTTTACTGTCAAGTATTCAGAAAAGTTCGGCAGATTGAGGTCTTGCCTCTGTAACAATGGGAGCATAAGTATTCCTGCAATATGTACTTATTGTTTTTTCGTAAGGGAACTGTTTAGTGTATTTTTGATGTGCGTAACACCTTCAATTTTCCCATATGCAACTTCTTTTTCAGTTAATTACAACAATGCGGACACTCTACCAAAAATGCAAACTGGTCCATGGTGATCTGAGTGAATACAACATTCTTTATTTCGAGGTAGTTGAACTCTGTTTATTATATTTTTTTTAACATCATTTTTTTTCAGATCAATGGCTCTGATTCCCACCATTTATTCTCGTTGTGCAGGGACACTTGTATATCATTGATGTTTCACAGTCTGTTGACCTTGATCATCCTTCAGCTTTAGAATTCTTGAAGGAAGATTGCTTGCATGTTACTGTGAGTAGAAGTTGAATTGACACTGCATAGACATTCGTAGATTGTGATATTCAAATGTATATGATGCTATTTGCAGGACTTCTTTAAAAAACGTGGTGTTGCTGTCATGTCAGTAACAGAACTATTTAATTTTGTGATTGATCAAAATATTGCTGATGAAGATGTTGATCATTACCTGGAAAAGGTATTTTCTCAATGTCACCTTTCAGTCTTTCTATAGCCACTGAGTTCTAGATGTGCCTTGATCATGTTGCTTTATGATGGGCAGAATGTCTGATGGATTAACAATTTTGTTGTGATGTCAGATTCAGCAAAAGATGTTGGAAAATGGAGATATGGTTGCAAACGACGATGAAATTACCCCAACAGTCTTGGTTCAGGTAAGAAAATGAATAAGATAATATCATTGTTTGCACAGTTTTGCCAAAAATCTCTATTTATTAAGCAGTTAAGTTACTCATCAATCATGGATAATTCAATATTTAACTCTACATTTATTTTGTTGGTTCTTCATGGTTTTGCTCTACAGTATATATAGGGTGTGATCTTTGCTAGATCTATGGCTCTTACACTATTTTGTAATTACGTTGTGTTCATTTTGTTTCGTTTTAATGTTTGTACTGCATGCTGTATGATGGCGTATGTTTGAATTACTGATGCTTGATTGTTAATTCCATTTCATAGACGCTGGATTATGTGAAGCAATGCGAAGCAGATATTGTCAACATGTCATTGATGCAACGTCCATCCTTCGCGAGTGAACCAACAGCGGATAAGCTTTACAACCAACCATTGCTAGGATTTGTGCGGAATAAAAACGAGCCTACCAAAAACCAGCAAGTACAATCAGAAGAACCTTTGGATCTGCAAAATAAGTGCTCCTCGGAACATAGTGAATCTTGCACTAGTTCCGATGAAGACGGTTCATGGCATGAGACTTTGAAGGTGGGACCTGAGGAAAGGAAGGCTGCTCGGAAGGAAAACAAGAAGAAAGTAAAAGCAGAAAAGAGAGAAGCTCGCAAAGATAAGATCCCAAAGGCTGAGAAGAAGAAGAGGAAGAAAATGGCAAAAGCCAAGTGCAAGCGGTAGTCAATCTGTGTGTCGCACCAACAATGGTCAATATCATCAAAGCTAAATCAGCTATATAAATCTACTAAAGTTATCATATACTTTTCAGTAGAGTACAAATGTGAGATGGCCTTTATGAATGCAATGCAATTGGAAGATGATTTTTAAATTGAGTATAATCCCTTGCGGCATGGAACTCTTGTGTACTGTTTTTATACGTCCTCAGTTCTGTGCTCACTGAAATTTGTCTTTAGCTATGCCTTTACGCTTACCACGCCAGACGAGCTGTTTCCTGTATTCTGATTTCAGTAATAAGAGCCGGCTATTTTGCTCTCTAGCATCAGCAACAAAGGTTGTTTATGCATCACTGATTTTTTTTTGGGGTAAGGATCAATTCTGAATCAGGCAAATCAGGTATGGAGCATCTTGACATTCTGTAGCCCATGTTGAGTAGTTCATACTAGTACCTGGTATTTGAATAACGTCAGAACTTGGAGTAAGAAGATGCATTCGCAACTTTGCATGCATATATAAACTCTGCAATTGATGGTGATGCAATATGAGATAGTATAACTCTATACAAGTCGTGATGTTATGTCTTATCCTTTGTAGGTTGTAGATCCTGTTTTCTCGTCTTGCTTAATACTTGTATGCATGAATGCATCATCATCTGATGAAAATGACTCCAAATGTTAATTTCACCGGAGTAAATTTGCCGAAAAGATGCATGAGCGTGTTGACTCGGTTGGGCTTGTTGGTTTGGCCAGCTAATTTGCTAGTACTAGTAAGAAAAATAAAATAAAGAATGGTAGGGAGAGAGATCAATGGCGGCGCCATCACTATTAATACTGGAAATTTTCATGATTTCTTGGGCACCTTTACGATTTTTTTTCCTTTGAAGCTTCTTTGCCCTCATGTACCAATGGTTAAGTTAAATTATGTATAGAAAAATAATTCCTTATGTTCAGTACTAGTAGTATACTATCATTACACGTATTATGCGGCTATGTCATCTCTGGAAACTGATGCTCCGGTGTTTTATTGGGAACGTCAGCCATCCGGTTTCTCAATCAATCGATGGCAGTATAAGGATAATGACAATTATCTAAAAAAAATAAGGATAATGACACAGAAAGAGGTAATCCCAGCCTGCTTCTGCTTGGATTTTTTTTGGGTTCAATGTTCTAATCAGATCATGCCACACTGGTCATTTATGTGTACCTCTTTCAAAAACTTGTTACATGACATAAGAACAAGAAGACTACCGGTTGCCAAAATGCTTCTATGAGAAATTATCAAAATTATTATAAATTTGAAATTTAAATAAACTTTTAAAGCATTCCGGCCGCTTGTTCCGGCAACTAATTACTACCGGCTTCAGACAGGCTACTACTGGTTTTTCTAAACAACAGAGGAACTCAAAGAAAATTGAATGTGTCAGGCCATTCTATTTAGGAAAAATTACAAAAACCACTCCAAATGTCACCTTTAAGATTACCCCCTATAAAATGTTTGTTGCAAATACCCCCTCTAATTTACCTCTTTCTGTGTGTTTGCCGCTGTTCCTCCCCAATTAGCAATTGCTGTTGTTCGTTTTTTTTTTTTTTTGCCTATTTCTACATGTGTTATATGACTTAGCACATTTCTTGATGGACATACACATTTTTTCTCAACGATACAGTGTCATACTGATCAGCTCATCTTTGAATCTGTCAAAGAAACAAACCACTGCTGAACCCCATAAGACAAGCGTAACAGTTCATCTTCCAACAACCTCGATGTCTAAGAGCGAAAATTTATGACCCGTCCAATGACATGCTAAACACCATGAGCGGAGATTTCACAATCATGTCACCATGCCTGGCCGATATGAGTGGCGACCACGTCTCTATAGTCGTGTTATCCCGTGGGGTTTGTGGCAATAAAAATGGGCAAGTAATAGCAATTGGGGGAATCTCAAACCAAGATGAAGTAGGAGATTTGGAGGGGGGGGGGGGGGGGATATTTGCAATAAATCATCTAATATGGAGGAATATCAAACTCAAGGTGACACTTGGGATGGTTTTTACTATTTTTCCTTACATTTATATTCAGTCTCTCATGTTTCTCCATACAAACTATTATCTCCATTGTAGTCATAGTGGTGAGTGGGCCAACATTGAGTGTGTACCATGTTTTAAAAAAAGGGCCAAAGTTTGATCTTTCAAAAAAGGGCTTCAACCACTTTACTGCTAAAATAAATCTCGCATTGATAAATTTCTGGAAGCTAAAAAATTAAACAAGATTTTACCATTGCTATCTTATCAAACCGTACCAAAATTCTAGAATCTTCCACTTACAAAACTACACAAAATTGGTATAGTATCAAGCTAAACAATACCTTTAAGCTTTAACCTTGCTAAAATTTATCATTACCCATATTTAACTTTACCTTAACAAATGGAAATATTTATTTTGGCTAAGCTAAATTTTACGGCATCCATACATATTATTCCTCCATTTCAAAATGATCAACATATAACTTTTTTTAAGTTATTTTTAAACGATCATCATATTTGTGTGCATTAATTAAGTCTATTCGTTATTTATGCATTGGAGTTAATGGGCATTGATAGATGCATCCATACACACAAGTATCTATAACCAACATGCAATATCTTGATTTAATATTGGCTAGGAAATAGTGGGTATGGTGCATGCATCGAATTTGTTATTGAAGTAAATATAGTATGAGAGAGTTATTAGTTTTTCTTGGTCTTGGTTTATCTATGTAATATGATGATCAATTTGTAATGGAGAGAGTACTCCGTAGAATGCAACTACCTCCTTCTCATATTAAACGTATTTTTAGAGTTGAAAGCGCAAACTAGTAGTAAAGAAAAATGACTTAAATACCCTTATTCAATGAGAAATTTGAGGATGAGAGGATAGTTGAGGGTTAAATGGAATAAATTTAAATAAGAAATGATTGATTTATAACTACAAATGCACATATTATAAAACAAATTTTGAATCTAAAATGGCATTTATTATGGGACGGAAGAAAGCTCGTTAAAACGTCGCAAGCCTGCCATAAATCCGTTGGCCCCACGAGGTCTTTGCTTTAGGGGTTGTTTAAATCGAAGGGTGTAAAGTTTTGGCGTGTCACATCGGATATTATATAGGGTGTCGCATAAGGTGTTCGAGCACTAATAAAAAAACTAATTACAGAATCCGTCAATAAACCGCGAGACGAGTTTATTAAGCCTAATTAATCCGTCGTTAGCAAATGTTTACTGTAGCACCACATTGTAAAATCATGGAGCAATTAGGTTCAAAAGATTCGTCTTGCAAATTAGTCGTAATCTGTGCAATTAATTATTTTTTGACTATATTTAATATTTCATGTAGGTGTTGAAACGCTTGATGTGACATGGTGTAAAATTTTTTTTGTGGTATCTAAACAGGGCCTTAGACGTAATGAGCTCCGTGTGACCAGAAAGAGTTTCATAATTTGTTGATCTCCTTGGGTTTCTTTCTTTCAATCCTTTTTGCTTTCATAGTTTCATATACTGCTGACATAAATCACCCAAATAACTTTTCGAGAAATTCTTACTCTTTGTATGCACCGGTCTTTTAAAAGAATGTTAGTAATCAGCATCCGCTTATTGTTTAATTACATGCCTCGCTGAAATCATGTTTTTTTTTTACGGGGAAGAGGGAATATATTACTCAATCATAATGTTCTCCCGCACTAGATGCGAGATAAAATTACAACTTTCCCCCAACCAAAATCCAGAGGATTCAGCTCTAGCCTTATTTGCAAAATAATGGCTGATAATATTCGGACTACGGCATATTTTATTAACAGAGATAACCCTCTCCCCAACCAAAAGCAACTTTGCTTCATGAATGATGTTTGCAAACTCGGAACGATCTCTTTCTTTGCACTGCAGAAGCTGGACCACCGAGGCGCAGTCAGTCTCCACCTGGAGTGGAAGCAATGTCCACTGGATTGCCAGGTTAAACCCTTCAACACAAGCACGCAGTTCTGAATGCATCTTTCGAGTGATCTACATGAGGTGAAAATGATCTTACCAGTGCTATCTCTAAGAATAATTCCAAGACCTCCCTTACCCAAAGCAGCATCAAAGGATCCAACATTTAACTTCATCGCTGAAATCATGTTTGAACAACTTTATGTATAAGTCCACTAGTTAGTGCCCCGACAAAACAATTACCACTCCACAAAGCCGGATGCTCAGTTTTTCTTTAAAAGAAAAAGAAATATTGTTCTTCTGTCTTCACTCGAATAAATTTGATCAAGAAGCATTGCCATCCATGTGGCATTCCATTATTGATTCATTCTCAAATTACCAAGAAACATATCAATAATAACTAAGATAAGATCAAAACACACCTAACAAATAGTACAAATCGCTCTCAACTCATCAATTATGTAGAAAAGTCTAAATCACTTTTAATAATTGACTAATCTTTGATCATATGTAGCTAGCTAGTGCTTGCTACTCCGAGTCCATGTGCTCGACGACGAAGCTGCGGATGAGGCGGACGAGCTCGTCGGCGCGCTCCGACCACGGATCCACCTCGAAGAAGCCGTGCTGCTCGCCGGCGAACTCGACGAACGCCACCTCCTTCCCCCACTCCTCCCTCATCCGCCGCGCGTAGTGCTCGTTCCGGTCCCTGAGGATGTCGTGCTCCGCCGCCACGACGAGCGACGGCGCCATCGCCACCGCCTCCAGCCCCGGCGCCTCCGGCCCGGCGGGGTTCAGCACCGGGTAGTCCCTCGTCGCGCCGCCCGGCAGGATGAGGCGCGCGTACCTGTCGCTCATCTCGGAAATCGAGAATATTCTGAACAAAAGTGCAACAATACCATGAATAATCCCATTGCTAACAAATTTACAAGCTCTAGTTTAATTCCCAATTATAAAAATCTCGATAAATATATCTGGCCATTTCACCGTTTTCTCTTTGTCTGTCGCGCCTAATGACCCCTATAAGCCGAACCAATTAATCTAATAGTTACAAAGAATAAAATTTTCCACAAGTACAACACATGGCCACACCTACCCATGTCATGCGGTCGGGTGGTGGTTGGAGGTCTTTCGGTGTGATGCCTGTTTCCTTTGTCTAAGAGAAGATGGGGGTCCCCGATAAATCGTGTGAGATTGATAAAGTCATCACTAGACGCTCTAATTTCCAAGGGACTCACCTTACCACTTTTTAAAAAAAAAAAAAAAAAAAATAATTTTATAGTTTTTTCGGTTTAAATAGGAGACACCCAATTGTCAGGTCTAAGGTTGATTCTCGGCTGAGCTGGTTTACCACATAACCGTAATCATTGAGTTACGCCTACTTCACGTGTGTTTTTTTTATTATATTTTAAATATTTTTAGGCCCTCCTAACCTTTTAACCGTAATAAGAATAGAAATGTAAAAGGTTTATCCTAAAGATTACTTTCATATTTTGCAAGTTGGCAAACATTATGTTTGCGCCCCTTGGATTATAAGCCGTCGTCCGGGGAAAAGAAGAAAAAGAATCTTCTAAAACTTATTTGCCCATTTCCTCACGTCTCTGCTTTTTGTGACCTAGAAGAGTAAAAAGCTTCCCTATTCTAGAAGCATCTCGTTCTCTTCCAAGTTCCCTATATTAATGCGCTCCACGTCTCGCTGATGTCTCACACCGCCACCGACGCATCAGCTACCTTCACGCATTAAAGCAAAAACACCTACGACGACACGGCAAGCAATGGCGCCGGCGCCGAAGGCGGCGGAGAACCGTACGTGGTGGAGGACTGCCGGCGGCGCGGTGCCAGCTGATGAGCGACGGCACGGTGCGCGGCGCACGCAGCGCCGACCGGCGTTCCACGCTGACCGCCCGACGAGGCCGACCCGCCGTCGAGTGGAAGGCACGTGACGTACGACGCCGAACACGACCTGAACGGCGCGGCTGTACCGGCCGCCCGCCACCTCGCGCCGCCAACCGACGCGCGCGTCCCCTCGTCGTCGCCTACTCCACGGCGGCGGCTTCTGCATCGGCTCCGGCCGTGGCCCAACTTCCACGCCTCAGTGCCTCCGCCTCGCCCGCGGAGCTCCCCGCCGTCGTGCTTGTCGTTCGACTACCGCCTCGCCCCGGAGCACCGCCTCCCCGCCGCGCAGGAGGACGGCGCCACGGCCATGGCGTGTGGTGCGCGGACAGGCGCGCGCGCGACCCGTGGCTCGCCCCGACGCCGCCGACTTCTCCCGGGTGTTCGTCGCCGGCGACTCGGCGGGCGGGAACACAACCCCACCACAATGGCCCGGTGACCGGTTTCGGGAAAGGCCCAGGGCTCGGCCCGCACCCGGTGCGGCTTTGGCGCGGGCCACGTCCTCCTCTATTGCCGGCCATGGCGGGCAGCAGGCCGCGGACCGCGCGCCGAGCGTGGAGTCTGCCGCCCCCGACGCCGGCGTTCCTTCCATCCTC
>CM020184.1:26791703-26815531 GCA_009805545.1 Oryza longistaminata | reverse complement strand
GGGGTTTTGACCCGGCCCAAGCATGACATGGTTTGACTGGTGTCAGGTCCGTGCCGGCTCGGCCCGACCTTTAGGCCGTGCCTGGGCCTTTGCCTTGGCACGATGAGCCAGCCCAGCACAGCCCGATCCAACGATTAGAGAGACAAAATAAATGAGGGAGTCAAAATAGACTTATTCTAGTTTATAAGGCACAACTAAAGAGATGAGGGATGTAGAATAGACTTATTCCGTCTATATAAGAGGCCTGCCCAAAGAGATGAGAGAAGTAAGATAGACTTTTTCCAAGCAGAGCACGGTGGGTTTTCGTGCCTTCAGGCAGACCTAACACTAGTCTTATTGGGTCGTGCCTAGGCCTTTAGTGCAACACGTGGGCCGGCCCGGCCCAGCCGGCGTGTAAGTTGGGCCATGCTGACCTAACTGATCTCGGGCCTAGGCCCGATCGTGCCTAGGCCGGGCTGGGTCGAGTGACCAAATTGGCCATCTATAGTCCCGTGCATACCTACAAACGCATGTATCATATTCTCATAATTTGATTATTATGAATTAATATTGAAGTTGCAGATTTTAATAGGTGTCTTAGGCGCAAAAAAAACATAATATAAAATTGCCACAAAAATGAGGCAAGGAGAGTTCCCAGTGGCCCTAATGGGGGCCATTAAGCCATGTACAATGCGTGGCTCAGCTATGTGCCCAAGCATCCACATAGGCTTCGAAGCCACCGTGGAGGGAAGGAGCACTCTTTTAGTCTATTAGCATCACCTACAGAGAGCCTAATTTTTTTTTAAGATAATGGGAATTTATAAAACCTGGTTTCTATATAAACGGGGGTGTGTATATAGCCACAGGCAGAGAGCCCAATAGTTTAGAAGAAAAGTAAAATGATAACGAGAGAGTGGTGGGGGTGCTACAGTGCAGGACAAGCGGAGGGGTGGAGGACCTCGAGCCAAGGCGATGTTGGCAGACTGACGACAAAAGTGACCGATGCTCCAGGATGCATATGGCGAATCCAAGTACTACCACATTACAGAGTGGGTCAAAGGGTATTATGAGATATGTTTTCCTATAATATGGTCCTTATTGTAAAGTTTGGACAGAATTACAAATTAACATTTAGTGTAGGGGCTGAAACACGATCAAAGGACTGAAACGCAAAAGAGTTTGTGGGCCCGTTGGGGCTATCACGCGTTGTGGAGACTGAAGAGAGAGGCAATACCTGCTTTTTTATACGTGGAGGTGGGTACTCCATGTCTCCATCTACCTAAAGCTAGTTTAATATAATAAATTAGGAAATATTTTTTAGTTGACTTTATTGAATTAGAGTTAATAATCAAGTACCTATAGCCGCTAAGTTACATTATTTTATTATCCATCCTAATGTGTAGAGGAGTCAACGGTTGTATGGAAAAATGGAGGCATGACAAGTAGCTGTGTTCTCAGGAAAAAAAAAAAAGACAAGTTGCTGAGCATGGTTGTGACTTGTGAGGTGCTCACCAAGGCATACGGATCAACCAGTCACGCCGGCGCCATTGCTTGCGTCGTGTCGCGTAGGTGTTTGCTTTAATGCGTAGAAGGTAGCTGATGCGTCGGTGCGGTGTGAGAGCGAGCGAGACGTGGAGCGCATTATATAGGGAACTTGGAAGAGAACGAGATGCCTTCTAGAATAGGGAAGCTTTTACTCTTCTAGTCCAAAAGCAGAGACGTGAGGAAAATGGCAAATAAGTTTAGAAGATTCTTCTTCTTTTCCACGGACCACGGCTTATAATCCAAAGGCAAACATAAATGTTGCAACTTGCAAAAATAGAAAAGTAATCTTAGGATAAACCTTTTACATTTCTATTCTTATTACCGGTTTAAAGGTTTAGAGGCCAAATTATATTAAAAAAATAATAAAAAAACACACGTGAATTGGGCGTAACTCAATTGATTAGGTTTGTGGTAGAACCAGCTCACCCAGAATCAACCCTTAGACCTGACATGGGTGCTCCTATTTACGACTAATTATTTTTTAGTGGTAGGGAACGTACCCCTTGAAAATTAGACGTCTATGATGACTTTATCAATCTCAACATTTATCGACCCAATCTTCTCTTAGAAAGCGAAACACCCATAATGACACGGGTAGGGTGTGCATGTGTGTTCACTGTGAAAATCATAAATTAATTCTAAATTAGATATTGGATGCGGCTTATAGGTCATAGCCGAGACAAACAGAAACGTGATGGCAACTATATATTATGCGAATTTATAATTGAATTAAACTAGACTTGTAATTTGTTAGCATGGATTATCATGGTATTTGCACTTTGTTCAGAATATTCTCGATATATCAAACACTGTTTTTGTCCTTCTGGATGGTCAGCTGATAATTAACTTTACAGACGAATGGATGTAGACCCCTGGGCCCTGGCTTTTGTTGGGCTCGTGCAGGGTGTGGCCGCGGCCGTACTGCTCGTGGGAGACGCACTCGATGACGTCGCGTGCTTCTGCTGCGCTTGCGGTAAGCAAAGGCGTTTTCTTGACTTCTAGAAGCACTCATATTTTTCCACGTGGTAGGTCTGCTGGGCCTTTGGGGGTTAAAAAGCCTCATCTTTTGGGGGGTGCTACAGTGCAGGACAAGCGGAGGGTGGAGGACCTCGAGCCAAGGCGATGTTGGCGACAAAAGGTGACCGATGCTCCAGGATGCATATGGCGAATCCAAGTACTATCACATGCACGGGGCAGCAAGAACGCCGTCAACTGCATGTTTGCCCTTTTCCATCTTTGATGCCGGCACACGACGCGCCAATTAAGCTATGGCGGCGGCGGCCACCACCATCTTCGTCTCCCCTATGCTGCCTTCGTTTATGTACCAGCTAGCTCCACACCTGATGTGGGAAAAAGAAGAAATGAGGTTAGCGAGACGCCTTTGCTGGCGATCAGAAAGAGCCCGCGAGCTCCGCCTCCATCTAAACCGCATTACAGAGTGGGTCAAAGGGTATTATGAGATATGTTTTCCTATAATATGGTCCTTATTGTAAAGTTTGGACAGAATTACAAATTAACATTTAGTGTAGGGGCTGAAACACGATCAAAGGACTGAAACGCAAAAGAGTTTGTGGGCCCGTTGGGGCTATCACGCGTTGTGGAGACTGAAGAGAGAGGCAATACCTGCTTTTTTATACGTGGAGGTGGGTACTCCATGTCTCCATCTACCTAAAGCTAGTTTAATATAATAAATTAGGAAATATTTTTTAGTTGACTTTATTGAATTAGAGTTAATAATCAAGTACCTATAGCCGCTAAGTTACATTATTTTATTATCCATCCTAATGTGTAGAGGAGTCAACGGTTGTATGGAAAAATGGAGGCATGACAAGTAGCTGTGTTCTCAGGAAAAAAAAAAAGACAAGTTGCTGAGCATGGTTGTGACTTGTGAGGTGCTCACCAAGGCATACGGATCAACCAGTCATCTATAGTGCGGAGTATATGTTCGTCTATGTGTATAGGATTGAGATCGTCTGCACTTGACTGCAGAGGATCCTGATCCATATGTTTTATACTACTCCATCTATTCTATAATATAAAAATTTTTGGTGGTATGAAACACATCATAATATTACGAATCTGAACATGTCTCATCCCACCAAAATCTCTTATATTATGGGACGGAGGAAGTAGATGGCAACTTACAAATGGTGCAAGAGGCAACAATGAGAACATATGTGAATCAGGAAGAGATTGGCTCCACTGAAAGCTAGTCGAAGAGAGAAACCTACGGTCAAAAGGATGTCAACATCAGTAACCGATTTACTTATTCTAAAAGTATGTTAATATAATATATAGTAATTCAAAATGTTATAAAAGAGCATGCATGCTAAAGGAAGAAAATAATATTCCCTAAAATTCCCTAGGATATAGGCTGTGATTGAATGTCCTGAAGATGAAGATTAAATGTTTTACGTAAAACGGGGTGGTAATAACTTGTGATTGATTGAGTTTTAATTATTACAAACTTGAAAAATGGATTAATCTGATATTTTAGAACAACTTTCATATAGAAAATTTTCGCACGAAACGTAACTTTTAGCCGTTTGAAAAACGTGTCACGATTCACGAAAAATCCAAAACTTCATCTCCCCTTTGTTGGATTCTAGAACAGGGCCATAGATGCAATTTTTTTTATTAGGATGATCAAAGTTGAAGGGGGTGTGTATTGTAATCGATGTAAACCTTACTAATTAAACTGTTGATGAACTCAAATAAAGGTGTTGCAAAAAAAAAAATCGTAAAATTTTAATGTTTAGTTTGCCGTCAAAATTTTACCACGGTAACCACAAGCTCTTATTTAGCCTTTCCATCAACATATTAGCAATACTAAGCTAGTATTCTTTTAGAGAGCATTGCCAAGCTTTTGGCATCAATTCAGTGAGTTGTATGATCACATTACGATCACTGTTCTCTTTGGTGTGATTCGTTTCGTTTGGGTAATAAACGAAACAGGAAGATTTGTCTAGGATTAATCACAAGTAACGTGAAAAGCCTATATAGTACTATGTTGGAGAGGGAAGCTTGCCAATTTTTTCATTTTCTTTCGAGCTCATTTCACTCTAATTTCTATTTGACTCCCTCTTTCTAAATGTTCACACTGAATAAGGACATACCACAGGGAAGGAAAAAAAGTCTGTCCCAAAATATAAGAACTTAAATCGGATATAATATTTCTAGTACTACGATCTGTTCAGATTCGTAGTCCTATGAAATATCTTATTTGGTCTAAATTTTTATATTTTTTGAATGGAAAGAGTATATTCCTTTTGTTCATCGGAAAATAATAATAAATGCACGCTGACTTTTATTGCCTCTGCTTACGGTCACTGTCACACTTCCTTCGCAGCCATATAAACTGCGACCACTATTTCACAACGATGACATAAATTTGTCGACATTTGTTGCTTGCCATTGTGCCCAATTTGTAACCACACACAAAAAAAAAAACACAAATGTAGTACGAAGTAATTAAGCTTGTCTCAGGCTGTGTTTAGATCTAAAGTTTGGATCCAAACTTCAGTCATTTTCCATCACATCAACCTATCATACACACACAACTTTTCAGTCACATCATCTTCAATTTCAACCAAAATCTAAACTTCGGATCCAACTAAACACAGCCTCAATTATTGTTGCAAGGACACAGTGCCTGCCACCACGTCGCATCTGTGGAATAAGCATACAAACACGTAGCGCACGAGGCAAACCACCTCGCCGTCGCCGGCGTTCGCTCGGTCACGGTCACTTACGCGGCGGCGCCGGCGATGAACCGCCTGATGACGTCGACGAGCTCGCCGGTGGCCGCCGACATTGGCTTCACGCCGAAGAACGCGTGCTCCTCGCCGGCGAACACCACCAGCTCCACGTCTTTCCCCATCGCCTTCATCCGCTCCGCGTACTCGACGTTCTTGTCCCTGAGGAGGTCGCCGTCGGCGGCGACCACCAGCACGCGGCCGACGTCCGCCGCCTCCAGGCTCCGGCTCGCCGGCCCGAACGGGTTGACGAGCGGGTGGTCCTTGTCGGCGCCGGCGGGCAGCCGTTTTGCTTATGTGGAGTATTTTTGGAGTAAGCAGTCGACGACACTATTAAACTTGCTCTTATAGCGCGTTATTAATTAAGTATTACAGTTATTCTACAGCAGTCAGGATAAACAGTCAGTCAGCACAAACACGACAAGCTTAATTGGTAGTGTCCCAGTCGGTCACTATCTCAAAAACATCATCACTACCGGTACAAAGGGCCATCATTGCCATAAGTTAAACTGACTGTACACTACCAACTTGCTTTTCATGTGGAACAGAACACCAGCCACACGCCTTACGTCGCAAGTGGTGGAATTGTTTTAGCAAAATACACACGTGTAGTATGAAATATCCGAAGTCATTTAATTTTTTTGTGAATTTTGGAATTTAAGCTAATAACGCATATTTGAGCAGACAAGAATTCATATGAAATGGTTGTTAATGAAGATGATGTAGATGTTGTCAAGATATATAATTTTAAAACAGAGCTTGTCCTCATGGAAATCATTTAAAAAGGTTCAAAATCAAATATATTATCCAAATAGTTGAGAACTTCAAACACCTATTTGGGTTACACACATGTCGTACCCCATATATTTGCACTTAATATCATTACGAACGTGTATCAGGGCGTATATGTATTGAACTGACTACTCTGTCCTTGCCTCGTTGGTTTGCTTCATTTCTGCCTTTTGAGTGAATTCCTTAGGCACTCTGTAGTCCTTTCTGGAAATTAATGTCACACCACACGCCGTTAAATATCGCTGTCTTCAATTGTTATAGGTCAAATATTCTGTAATAGTGATAGCAGTAGGAATGAAATATATATGGGCCAAAGGTTGTTTCTGTTGTAGAATGTCCAGTCAATTTTGTGATATACAAAAAATGGTACATTCATGGAGAGCCAAGAACTACTGGATAAGCTGCAACCGGCCAGCTTCCACATGCTATTATGGAGAAGCACCCAGCTGTTGATCAGGGCTAGGGCATTGGAATCGTCGAAACAGTGGAAGAGCGCTCTTTCACCAAGTGGCAAGGTTTGGGCAGGGTTCACTCTATAGATTTAGGGTTTTCTATCGGGGTCACCAAAATCCCGAAATTCCGAAATTTCCGAAATTAAAATTTGAACAAAATTTAGTTGAATTTGAACAAATATTACCCAAATTCATAAAAAAAGTTAAAAATTTCGGCCGAAATAATATCATATGGGGGTGGGGGTGTTTCTGATGTAACAAATTTTGAACCCTGGTCCGAACTCGTTGCAATGAGCACGCTGTAAAATTTGATATAATATAGAATTGAACACAAAATTTTTATAAGTAAATACTTGTAGTTAGATTTGCCTAGACATTGAAAATTTTCTAGCTCCGCGCATTGGTAGTCTTGTAGTTGCCGTAGGACGGCATGCACTTTGGAAAAAAAATGTTATTTCACTTTCGTAGGAAAAAAAATGTGATGACTTTTATTTTTTATTTAAAAAATCGGTGGAGTTAATTCGAGCATATCATTGAAAAAAAATGTTCTTTCACTTTCTTCTCAAAAAATGGATTACTTTTATTTTTTTAATAAATCCGGGGAGATAATTCGAGAATATAATTGTGTCAAGAAAAAAGAAGATGAGTTTGGAGATGATGACATGCCACCGAAGTTTAATTAAATTTTTGGGCGAGAAAATGTTTAAATGGGCTTAACTTATTCTGGGCTGTCGGTGCGGCCGATGTAAGGGAGGGAGGACCACGGGCCACAGACCATCAACAACCCATTGCTGATTGTTGGGCCAGTATACGTTTCAATACGAAAAGGACTTGTATTTATGTCGAGTTGTCGACTGATCTATCTTTCACCCAAAAAAAAATACTCGGATTTTCCAGTATATCATATCACCACTATAAATCAACAAGAAGAAAAATTAATGAAAAAAAGAAACAATTGTGTCCAATATACTCCCTCCGTTTTTTAATAGATGACGCCGTTCACTTTTTCTCACATGTTTGACCATTCATTTTATTAAAAAAAATTATGCAAATGTATAAGATATAAATCACACTTAAAGTACTATGAGTGATAAAACAACTCATAACAAAATAAATTATAATTATGTAAATTTTTTGAATAAAACGAATGATCAAACATGTGAGAAAAAGTCAACGGCGTCATCTATTAAAAAACAGAGGTACGTAGTATATCGCGAAATCGCACATGTATATCGTCGCTTGTCTCTGCACGATTTCATTTATTTTCAAAGGCTTCAAATTCATAAGTGGTGTTTCTATGCTCGCGCCCCTGCAAGTAGGGTTGCAAACTTGTGGAGAGTTCAAATCACATATCTTGCTACAGTGTTTATTTTAAAAAAAATTTAACCCAAACTGTGCTTAAAGGTGAAAAGTAGGAGGCCGTAAAATGACCCATCTTGCGTATGTTTGGTGTTGATTATACTGTAACATTTATTAGCGATAAAAACTAACTTAGGAGCAATTTTTTTTTAGACGTGTTCTTAACGACTTAAAACCAGTATTGAAAAAATAAACTATGACGAGAAAGCATCAAAATCAACTATAAAAGCAATTTATAAAATTGAAATATTGGCTACGGATGATAAGATGAAGACGAAAGGATCAAGCTGCAAATCTCCCGCGCTAGAACACTGGAGTAGTACACAAGTCATCCGAGTTCCATATCTTGGTTACTTCGGACGAACACCTAGCCGGCGTACACGAAGCGCCTGACGACGCGGACGAGCTCGCCGGAGGCCTCGCTCATGGGGTCGAGCACGAAGAAGCCATGGCCCTGCCCTTCGAACTCGACGAGCTCGACGGTCCGCTCCTCGCCGCCGAAGTACGGCTCCAGGAGTATCACGCCGGCGAGGTGGACGGGGTTGTCTGACGGAGGCGGCGGAGTCGCCGGCGTCGTGGTCGTCGTCGTCCAGCGCTGAGCCACGTGGTGCGCGATGTTGCCGCCGGCGCTGTCTCCCGCGAGGAAGCAGGCGGAGAGGTCCATGGGGACGCCGTGCTCGTCGCGGAGGCCGGTGGTGGCGAGGTAGCGGAGGACGGCCTCCCCGTCGTCGTACGCGGCGGGGAACCGGTGCTCGGGGGCGAGGCGGTAGTCGGCGGAGAGCACGACGGCGGGGAGCTCGCCGGCGAGGCGGAGCGCGCCGGCGTGGAAGTTGGGCAGCTCGAAGCTGGCGATGCAGAAACCGCCGCCGTGGAAGTAGACGAGCACCGGGAGCTTCCCCTCCTCGCCGCCGTGGCTCGCCGGCGCGTACATGCGGAGGCGGAGGCCGCGGCCGGCGTCGTAGACGACGTCCTTCCACTGGACGGGCAGGTCGATCGGGACGTCGCGCATGAGCGAGATGCTGGAGTAGTCGCCGGAACGCGTCACCGTGCCGTCGCTGAGTAGCTGCACGATGCCGAGGCAGTCCTCGACGACGTGCGGCGGCGCCGGCGAGGAAGACGACGACGACATGGTGGTGCCCACTGCCCACTTAGCTTAGCTGTCTCAGCACAACTGTACGGGTGACGTCTATAAATAGTATTAAGAAGGGGATTAGGAGTTTACACGAGGGAATTGATGGTGAGATTAAGATGGGAATTTGATTTTTCATCCCAGTCTCTTGTTTGGTAGAGGTGGTAGAAATTGATAGGGAATTTAGTTGGAGATTAGATCATTAATGAAAACGGATGGCTGAGATTTGTTTAGGCGAAGTAAAGGAGGAATTCCCTCCCAATTACCTGCCCCTACCCAGGTATTGAAAAGGAGGGAGTTCATTCCTCAATTCCCCATCCCCATCCCACCAAAATTCCCATGTCCCCCAACCAAACAAAACAGTTAATAGCCTCATCCCTCTAAACTCCCAATCCCTCCTAAAAACTTCCTCCAACCAAACAGACCGTAAAGCTAAGCGCAGTTGAGACGTGCGGTATCAGTGTAGAACTGGATATCCGGGCCCACGAGTCAGTGACCCATTGTCTCGATATCCGGGCCCAAGTGGCAGTGATCCATCTGTCCATTGACTTTGGGGGCAGATATCTAGCCACGTGGCAAGTATAGTTGACCATCGTGTGTGCATGGTTGTGCCACGTCAGCTTCTTCACGTGCCAAATTGCCCTGCTTTGCTGCTGAAGTTGAACATTAGTAGGATGAGAAGATAAGGCTGAACTATTCAGTGTTTTGACCAAGCCAGCATGCACTAGTAGTAACAATCAAAGTAAAGGGAAAATGGCTGGATACAATGAGTTCCTCCATTCATCAAGTGAACAACATAATAGAGTTCCTCCCTTCATGCAACCATCGGTCCATTGCCCATGCACTCCGCAGCATGTTTGACAAGAGTATATATTAATTACAATAGATAGTTATGTTTGATTCATCTGGACCATCGAGTTTCTTCCATATCTCTAACATTTTTTATTGCAAAATATCACTTTTATACTTATAATTAAATTTCAACTTGTCAACAGTCAAATAGCATCTTCTTATCGCCAATTAATATAGACAAGATTGATTAGAGTGTACATATGTAAAGAGACAAAGGTGGAGGTGACGTTGGACGCTAGGGCAGGGATATGGGATAATGGCAGCCAAAGTTTTGACATGACAACCTTTGGTCGCTAATCAAACAACCCATTACCGTGTGTTCTGGAGCTACTTTTAATAGGTTTTGCACGACGCATAAGGCAATATCCTTCACCATGTTGACCATCGTGGAAGCGACTCGAAATGGTCAAATAGGGGGCGCCGCTACAGCGAGGAAGAAGATCATGACTTTGTCTCTTATGAAAATAACAATAATAATAAAGTTAGATTACTTCTCTTCACCTGATTGATTGGCTAGCTTCACAATATTTATTCAAACCATGGCTGTGTCCTACTTGTCTTGCCACAAGCCCACAATATTGATGCATATAGGAAGATACACTGCTGTGTCCTACTTGTCTTGCCACATGAGTATATGTTAACCATTTGATGACCAAGAGGTGTGGTGGTGATTGCGCCACGTAGATAACCGATCACCATTTGGCACATCAGCACATGGATGATGGCCAGTTGAGTCATGCATCAGCATCAAGGTAACCAAGGCTTCTGGTTAATTATCAACTTGTTCTTTCTGTGAATCAATGTTAATTCTGTGGTCACACAAACAGGGGTGGATCCAGAAACAAAAAAATTAGGAGACTCAATTATACATTTTCTTCAACCTCTAGCCATTTAGTGACCTTTAGTTTATTATTCATGGTGAAAAAATCGAAGGAGGTGCTCAGGGAGTATCTATGGGTCTTGTGTGTAGGGGGACGTTGAATCCGCCCCTGCACACAAAAGAAACTAGAGAAGATAACTACGGAGTAGTTCGGATTAAATAGTTCTGCCCTGCACTTTTACTAGTGACCAATTCGATTATTCTGGTACTAATTGCATAATGGCATTCAGGGCAGAGCTAAGTGGAGGCCATGGCCCTCCTTTCAAATTTGAATTGCACAAGGGAAAAAAACACAGTGGAATAATTTGTTGGCCACTAATTGACAGGATTTGTTAGAGCATGAGTTGGTGAATTGTCCCCCTGCTATTTATACTGTCAAGCTTCACCATTGCTCACATGCACGGTCTTGTTATCTCTAACTACCATATACTACAACAATCTATTCGGTTATCCATGTAGATGATATGAAAATTTTACTGTGATCGTCAAGTCTTGTACACAACTTATAACTAGCTAGTTTTATTTTAAAAAAGTAACTTATGGTTACGCAAAAGAATTGCACGTTAATATATTAGAATAAAAGAGTTTTAATTATACAAAGCAACAGCCAGACAGGCTTGTGTTAAGAGAAGGGAGAAAAAACAAAATAAAAAAACTGAAGCTCAGAGAACTACGGCGGCTAATTTGCATTTGCTTCCGCCGTAAAAAAACTGAAGATTGGACTGAGGAAGATGATTACATAGGGGATAGGGCCTGAGTGGCTGACCACATTTCTCTTTTCAGAGAGATTTTTTTTTTCGTCCATGATAAGATCTTCTCGAAAAATTAGTGATGCCACGTGTATCTGTCAAATTAAGCTAATGTAGACTTAGCTCTCGTTCTTTTGAGCAACTCAGAGAGTTACAACTTGCTCATCTTTTTAGTTAGCATGATTCCTAAACTGGTAAACGATACGTAGTATTTTTTAAAAAACTATATATTAAAGTTTCTTTTAAAAAATAAATATATTCTTTCAAATTTATAATAATTAATATTTAATTAATCATATCCTAATTACGCACATCTTTCCATGCCGCAGAAAAGCTAAAGCCACTAAGAGCAAGTTTAATAGTATAGCCGACTATTGACTCCAAATCATATATAGTCAATTTAATAGCTAATTCGTACAATAGTTACCTATAAACATGTACTACATAATTAATGTTTGGTCCCACCTATCATACACACATGTATCTTGAAGTTCATGCTGCAGCTGGCTATAAATCTGTAGCCCACTGCCCCGCTGCTCTTATATCTTCTTATTTATCTTTTTAAAATATGTTTATACTCGGCTATAGTCTATTACTGTATCTGCTCTAACGCAGACTAATTGATAGGCTTCGGATAATGTATCAGGAGAAAAAAAATACAGTAGCACAGTAGGTCGACCTGCATATAAAGCCGAAATTTACAGTTTCACGTGTGCAGGTATACAGTTTGACAGTTTGTGCATGTAGCTGTTATTGTACGAAGGTACGATGTACTGTTACTGTACACATCATCATGCTAATCACTTGTGATTTTCTTGGACCAGATCAAATGAGGAGGAGAGACATTGTATTCGGCTATAGTACCTAACAGATATGAGTTGTCAGTTTTTGGTCTTGTGTGATAATGATCAATCCAACAATCAGATTATCAGAGAGAGAGGAGAGTGTGTGTTAAGAGTGTAAGTACAATGATGTCTAATAACAGGTTCTCTTCGTTGTCATGCAAGTAAATTTGATGACGTGAAAAAAAGAGAGGGAATGAATGAAAAACATCGTTGCTACGCGTGATAACGGCTTAGAGTCGACTCTTAGCATTTATTAACGGAAAGTTTGTTGCATGAGGGTGTAGAAAAGGAAAGAAGTATAATAAAAAAATATTTAGTACATTAATGGTTTAGAAATCTTATTGTCTTTACTATTGTAGAAGAATAATCTCTAGTGACATTAATTAATATAAAGAGCTCATATTAGACTCTACCTTTGTACATGCAATCTGCTTCTATTTGGAGTTACTGCATCCTTATTTATCATGAGCATATTAGAATATAGTAACTCCCAATATATTAAACGATGTGTTCTTTACATAAACTTTCTTTATAAAAGTCTCTTTAAAAATTCAAATAAATCTATTATTTCAAAAGTAATACTCAAGATAATCACTTGTCTTATTTTACGTGCAGTTGATAAGCTCAGCCCTAACCTTTATAGTGAATCAATCCTAAAGTATGACTAAACTACTAAAACTCTAATTAAGCTGCAACTGTAAATACATTCATCAAAATAGTAAATATAAATTAGATTACATATGATAAATATGTCCCTCAGGACTATAAACATTCGGGCACTGGTAGATATGCACACATCACATGCCCAGATAAGGTAGATCTAGCAGCAGGCCGGATTATTATGGTTTCATATATGGATACACTTCTTCTCCAAAGAATTTGTAATCTAGCTCCCATGATGATCTTGTATCTTGTCTTGTTGATCTTTTTTCTTAGCAACATGACATGAAGGTGCACGGTCCCATTGGATATGGCATGGATTGCAAAGATTCAACTCACTGCAGAGCCACTTGCAAAGATTCGCCCTCACTGCGACACTCTTGGCATTAACCAATTTAATTCCTTCCAAGTGAGTTGCATGGAAATGTCAAAGTATGTTGCACTCAGCACCACAAATTACAGGAGTAAACAAGGTCAATATGTACATATGAGCCCTAACTTATTCAAAGACCTACTCCTTTTATCTCAAAATATAAAGAACTTTGATTGGGTATTTGGGTGTGACACATTTTGGTACTACTAATCTAGATAAAAAACATATCTAGATTTACAGTATGATGTATTCTATCCAATCAAAATTTATACATGTAAACGACCCTGGTATAGGAGCAGTGCTGTAGAGGATTTGAGTTCTTAACATGTGTAACTGTGCCTTACATGGTTGAGGTCATCACTCTTACCTGTAATTAATTTCAGGTAATAACTGCGATTATTTAAATATATGCCTTTTTTTTCCCTAAATGCCAGTCGCTAAATGGCTTCGATCCTTTTGCCCCCATCTTGTCGAAGTCTATGGACTAGATAAGGACTACTAAAAGTTCCACTGTTCACATCATTAAAAATGTGGGGAGATCAGAAGCATATTTCATTTAATTACACTTTCTTACAAGAAAGAAATGTTATTTTACTGGGGAAAGTTAAAACTTTTAGTCCGGTAGGTGTTCTATCAAATCCAAAAAGGAAGAAGCTTCAGTGGAGCACAGGCCTTTTGAGTAGCTTTCTTTCATGTGCCTTAACTTTGAGTGGCTAGATCTCATGTTTGCTTTTCTCTTGTTTTTATTTTCTACTTCTTTTTTCCCCTCCGGTTATATTTTTTTCTTCTCCCTAGGGTCACTTTTGACATCTGAACTTCATATAAATTCATATAGTTCCCGTAGAAATCCGAGGTCCAAGAGTTATTCATTTGCTGCAATTTAATTTTCTTTTTCAAATGTTCATGTTGGCTTAGCGAGGTAGGTTTAATGGGCGAACATTCACATGCTTAGGCCACATGCCAGCCTACCAAGAGACACATGTCTATAAATTTTAAGAATACAAACTTTTTGGTATAGGAAGTTTCTAGATAGAAACTTTGATTCTAAATAGGAATAAAAGAATAATACTAAATAGGACTAGGAATATAAAGTATAAACCATTGATATATAAGGGAATGCCCTGGATCGGTCGCTGGGGAGGGAGAAGTATCAGGCGCTGCCTGCCCCTGGGCCCCACCACGTCTATGCCCTCACCTGCCACTTATCTCCACCATATACTGCATTGCAACAAATTACCCATATATTTTGGAAACCCTCTATTAAGGGAATTTGGTTTATTTTTTGTTCCACCAAAAATGTTTCATCTAGTGTACTCAAATGTTTCACTATGTATAGATCTAATGTTGTAGTGAACTGAAATACTCTATTGCAACAAATTACCTACATATTTTGGAAACCCTCTATTAAGGGAATTCGTTTTATTTTTCGTTTCACAAAAAATGTTTCACCTATTGTACTCACAATGTTTCACTATATATAGATCTAATGCTGCAGTGAACTGAAATATTCTTTCGCTATTTGCTGAAATATTGTTTTTATATAAGGTGAAACAACACCCGATTTAAACGAGTGAAACATTTTCGATCTACTTCGTGAAACAATTCCGATATACCTGGTGGAACATCGTGCAACATTTAAAAATAATTCAATAATAAGCTAATTTTTTTCGTCGGAATATATCTATGTGTGGTCTTGTTTTGAAGATTTAATTGCAACGAGTTTAATGGTGTAATCGAATCATAATTTGGATAAGTAATTTAAGAGAAAAATCAATTTAAAATGGTTTTGCACGTATACGTGGCGCTGACGTCATGCTGACATCAGCGCCCGATTTTAACCCCTCCCATCGGGCGTCCAAGCCAGAGTCATTCCCATATATAAAATTACCAGAAATCAGAAAGAGAAATACAATATAAAAAACAAAATGCATGCCGTTTGCTTGGTGAAAGAGAGAGCACGCGCATTTGCCCATTAGCCTTTGCCCTTTGGGTTTAATGTGGTGATGCTGCTAATTTCAACAAAGCCGAAAAGTTTTGTAAAATGTGTTTGGTTTGTTATCCTTATCAGATGGTAACATCAATAGAGTTCACAACATCTTTGGTTCTACTGCCTTACATAATACCCTTACAATCTGGCACCCTAGTATTTTACATTCTATGTACAGTACTGTACCTAAAAACCCAAACATCCAAATTTACCCAAAAAAATTTTTTTGGCAAAGATATACATCACCGATATTTTACAGGACTGGCTAAAAGCAAAGATACTGCATGCAAATCACACTTGGACATCCGGTTCATTTTACTCCGCTGATGTCCCATGACAACACACATCACATCACATCATTGACACGTGACAAACCCCCGTCTCTCCTGCACATGTCGCCCTCGACCAAAAGGAGAGTGAAAAAAAAAAAAACATGGACTGCACGAATCTCGATGCACTACCCTACTTCGGTGGCGGCGCTGCCACGTCGACGAAGCGCGCCACGGCGGCGATCAGCTCGCCGGCGGCGTCGGAGCCGGGGCCGAGCGTGAAGAACCCGTGGTGCTCGCCGGCGAACTCGGCGAGCTCCACCGGCTTGCCCATGGCGGACAGCCGCTCGGCGTAGTCGACGGCGCGGTCGCGCAGCATGTCGAGGCCGCCGGCGACGACGAGGACCGGGGGAGCTCGACGCCGTCCATGGCGGGGCTGTCCGGGCCGAACGGGTTCGCCATCGGGTGGTCCATCGTGGCGCCCGGCGGCAGCGACAGCCGCCAGACCGGTCGAACAGGTCCAGGTTGAGGAACACCTCGCCGGGCACCCCGCCTCCGACGGCGTCCGGCTGACGCCGCCGAAGAACGGCATTAGCAGGACGTAGCCTCGGATCGCGACCGGGTCGTCGGGCGCCGCCGCCGCCGCCGCCGCCGAGCCGGCGCGCACGGCGAGGTGGTGCGCTATGGTGCCGCCGGCCGAGTCCCCGGTGATGAACACGCGGCCGAAGTCGCGGCCTCGGCGAGCCACCATCCGTCGCCGTCGCCGTCGCCGTCGCCGTCGACGGCGCGTTCCCGGAGCCAGTGGAGGAAGCCCGCCGCGTCGTCGACCGCGGCGGGGAGCGGTGCTCGGGGGCGAGGCGGTACCCGGCGGAGAGAACGACGGCGCCGGCGTCCGCGGCGCAGGCGGGAGGCAGAACGAGTGGACGTTGGCCCACGTGCACGAGCCGAGGCAGAACCCGCCGCCGTGGAAGTAGACGAGCACCGGTAGCTTCCCGCCACCGCCGGCGCCGACGCCGCCGCTCGCCGGCGACGGCTTGTACATGCGGACATGGAGGTTCTTGGGCTTGTCGTAGACGGCCTCCTTCCATTCCACGGAGGGGTGCTCGCCGGGGAAGGTGGAAGGGCAGAACACCGGCCCCGGCGACCGGAGGATGGTGCCGTCGCTGAGGACGCGGAGGAAGCCGACGAGGTCCTCGACGACGTTGGAGCACGGCGCGGCGGCGCCGGCGGCGGACACGACGGCCGGCATGGTTGGCATGTTTGTGTCCACAAGCTGGTGCGACACTCTTGAGCTAAGCAAGAATGGAGTAGTAATCACCTTAAAATCACACTGCGTAGCCACCTCACTTATATAGCCACACAATGTACCTGCTCCTGATTGGATTAAGTTAATTTACATCTCTTTTCATTAGGGATGTATTTAGATAAAACTGGTTTAGATTTTGATTTTAGGCTGAGTTCGTTTTAGGTGTTTGGCTTAGCCGAACAATTAAGAAAGCTTTGATATTTTTTTTTATAAAAGTATATCGTTTAGTAGTTTAGAAATCGTGTTTACAATAAATGAGAAAGTAGCTCCCTGTAAGTAAGATTAGAACGGTTTCTTTTTTTTTTTTGTAACATTAAAAATCACCCGGTTTATTTTAATTGTACCGAAAGATCGCTTCGTTAGTGTATATTGCATTTACACAGTCGACGGTCAAGTTCGACGCCGGTGATCGACAAGGCGACGCCCATTTCTGAACAGGGAGTTGCAATCTGTTGCAATCTACACACGTGCACATAAAAAAAATAATTGCAATCTAGAGGCCTTGTTGCCGCTGTACAAACAGAGTTGATCCAGATGGATAGGTGATATGCGATGTGCATCTAGGGATGAACAAATGTTTCTTGCTAGGTTAGAAATTTGTCATTAGTTAGCAAATAAAGCTAGATGTGAATCCTTGTCAAATGTTTGGCTAGGAAACAGTTACAATTTCATCATGCATTTGGCGCGTGTTGACGCCATAGATGAGTAATATATCTCCTTTTCCCCGCAAAAAAAAAAGAAATTTCATATTTGTTATCAATTTAACTATTCAGTGACGACTTCAATATGACACTGATAGAAATTACAAAAATTAAATTTTATATATGTAGCTAGAATCGTATATATATTGTAAGAAATGATATCGCTTCTACAGAAAGATAAATTGCATCCAATTGTACTCGTGAAATTAAAATCGTTGCTCACGTATGCCAATGTCTTCAAATGCCTTTCATCCAAACAAAAAAAACCTTCCAGCATTGTTATGTTTTTCCCGTAAGTGTCCAAATTAAAAGGTAGTAGTGGTTAGTACTTGATAGTCAAGGGTGACTTATGCAAGTTAAATCTTAACCAACCCATCAAAGTTAAAGTAGCTTGAGTGATAAAAGGTGGAATGTTCTTAATTACACTTCAGGGTGATGCTGTCACCCAAAACTTCAAAAAATGGTGAACTTTCATATACCGGAGAGAGTCTATCAAGCATGATGTAGGTGTGTTTTATAGCAGCCGTGGTGAAAACTCCCAAACCTTAAAACTATGGTGCATTTCTTATATTTAAAGCACTGTCAAGTATATATGATGTAGGTATCTAGAGAAAGCCTCTGCGAAAACTTCACCTTCATTATAAAAAAAAAAAAGATCACCAGGCCAATTTACGTGTTACGTGTGCATCAGCCAATTTACCTAAAATACTGCTATACATACGATAAAATTTCTTATGGTCAGAGCGTATGATACTTATTCTCTTGTGCGTGCGGCAAATATGGGGCTCAGGATGTTTCGACCCAATCGACAATCATGGAAGGTAGTGCGTACTCCCACCGGGCCGATAATACTTCTCAGACAAGAGTGAGATCAAACTTTAGAATCTTTACTTATGAATCATTTTAAAATATTCGTCTTTCAAATATGGTAACTACATATATATATATTGGTCTTAAAAAGGACTTTAATAAAATCATATATTTGTTAACACTTTTTTACATATTATAATGATAAATAATGGTCGAAGTTAGTTTTTGAAGACTATGCTCGTGTCCAAAATGATAAGTATTATCAACCCGGAGGGAGTAATAAAATTATATCAGTCTCATCATAGCAATTTCTATTTACCTCAAAGATTAGGATGATGACGAAAAGACCAATACTTCACTTAATTCTTAAACATAATATACAAACATCAGATAGTTTGATTGGTCATAGTCACATCAGATGGTGGTATAAGTCAAGGTGTCGTTCTAGTTTGTCCAAATGGAGGTTTGTAATGTATATTTATTCAACCAAAAGATGTTTTTTCAAAGATATAGTAGGCCAAAATCGGTGTGAATTTTGATCTATATATTGTTTTAGAGTTTGAGCCATTAAAAAATATGTAACCAAGCTTGTTATAATAGATGTTTTCATAATATTACACATATAATTATTTCTGAATTTATGCAGGGTAATTGAGCAACCAAAGTTGTGCCCTTTTTACTTAATTAGAAAAGATATATAAAAACATTCTTTTGTAATCGAAAGGGTAATTGCTCAGTAACCAGCACAAGAAACTAGCACTGTACCTGAATCATTGGAGCACACTAACTGAACCATCCTCTCAAAATGTGTACTCAAATATATCGATGAAAGTGACTATGATTTGCTAGGATTTTGTGGTGATGAGTCCTTTTTTAGTTGTTTTTGTCAGCATAATTGATTAATTAATTGAGTATCGAATTGATCAATCAGAGGCTATGGCCCCCATCACCTTTGGTTTAACAATGTCCAACCTGTGTCATGGCCTTATGAGTTGGCTGAATTTGGCGAATTGCATCCTGTCCATGAGACCACAACGCATTATATATGCAAATACATATCAACAAAACATATATGTACAAAATCTCTTTAGTTTGATAGCAACGTTGAGTTGCAGACACATTGGAGTTGAGTCAGTCCATGGCAGCTGAAGTGTTACTAGTGGCGCGCGCGCACACACACTAACATTGGTGAATTTAGTGGCCACCATTAGTGGACTGATCATGTAAGTAACTAATCACTTTTAATCGATAGTTGTATAGCATTATATCACTTCATCTTTAGCTTTGATGTAATTAAATATAGTGGAGTCTGTGGTAATTTGTGATGTGGTAGCAGGTTAACTGAACTCTTGACCTCAGCTCGACAACTTTTTAACTTTTCTTTTCTTTTTCTTTTTTTTTTTTGCTTATTGTCATTACTCACAACTCACTGGATTTATCCATCCAACATGGACATGCATGCTATCTCCAATCGTAGTGTCAATTTATAGGTCATTGTTGCCTCTTTTTGAGTCTTAATATTACTAGACTTCAGAGCAAGCTTGTGAACCGTGATATTAATTAACAAAGCTAAATTGAAGTACTATATACTCCCTTAAAAAATTGAGCATATTGAAATCAAAGGTCCTTTGACTTCTTTTACATTAGTGACATCTCCATTAAAAACAAGAAATGGTGGTGCGTTTATATGACGAGAAAAACAATCCAAAGCATGGCACGCTGCTACTGCATGCTATAGTAGGTCCAGCACATTAAACGACTACAAATTGAGTTGAAATATCACAAAATTTTAGTTCAGTTGTAAACATCAAAGACAAATTAGGAGATACTTTTAGAGATGATACCCCTGCAACTGTTTCAAGCAAGCGACAACTGTCAGCAGCTCTGATGAATGTGGCACATGCGACTGAATGTTCAGTTCCAACCTGATCTTGTAAAATTCAGAAAGAAGCCAAATGTTCTACTGAAAAAAGATAATATTGCAAAGTTTGGTCACAGTAGAAATTCCGTGACAGAAAAAAGATGGTCGTCAGAGTAATCTCGGATAGGCAGAGGCATCTCTTTCTTAATTAATAAATAATGACAAGAGCCAAATCTTTCATGAAAATCCGGGAGACAGCTGACAAAAATTATATCTTCTGAAGGAGAAGCCTTGGAAAATTGAATGGATTAAGACTTCGAATTATTAAAGATTGCATCAAACACAGCTACTGGAAGATCAATTCATGCATGATGGCACACTGAAAAAAAATACTTTCATACTTCAAAAAAAATCTTGCATTATGGAACTAGCTAATTAAGGGTGTGTTTAGATTCAGGAGTGAAAATTTTTTGCGTGTCACATCGGATATACAAACACATATATTTAAAGTATTAAACATAGTCTAATAATAAAACAAATTACATAATCCGCATGTAAAGTGCGAGACGAATTTATTATGCCTAATTAATCCATCATTAGCAAATGTTTACTGTAGCACCACATTGTCAAATCATGGCGCAATTAGGCTTAAAAAATTCGTCTCGCAATTTACACGCAAACTGTGTAATGATTTTTTTCGTCCACATTTAATACTCCATGCATGCGTCCAAATGTTCGATGTGATAGGGTGAAAAATTTTGAGGTGGGATTTAAACACGAGCCTAACTAAGAAGAACAGTTCAGAGCGACCGTTCTTCCACACGTCTGCATCATCTAATATCAAAGGCTGGACTGGTCCTGTTGCTCTTATTACAGCTGACAGTGATGGAAGGTAGAAGAAACGTCATGAACTTATCCAAGAGATAGATAGATAGAAATGGTGATGGATCAAGAGATGATCACAAAACCGAAAAAAAAAAGGCGAAGAAATATGAATCCTAGCTTGGAGATGGATCAGGGACCATCAAGTAGAATATATCTGCTGTGATGTCCAAATCCAGATATCAGAACGAAAAAGATTGTCAGGTTCCGTTCTTTTCTCCAATAAGAGTTGGATGAAGATAAAGATTTTCGTGGCACGCTTTTTAAACGGCTAAACGGTACGTTTCGTGCGAAAACTTTCTATATGGAAGTTGCTCTAAAATATCATATTAATATATTTTTTAAGTTTTTAATAATTAAAACTCAATCAATCATACGTTAATACCATCTCGTTTTGTGTAAAAAAACTTAATCTTCATCTTCAGGAGAAAAGAAAACCAAATGAGATAAGGTTTTTTCTCGTACGATTTAAATTTCACTGAGATTTTGACAGCCAGAAGCCCCATTGGTCAGAAAAAGATTTGAAGCCATGTGTGACAATATAACACAATCTTTTTGGGTGAAGGGAGAACAAAAATCTGAAAAAGAGAACAGTGAGTTGGAAATTTGGAGAGTATGACACCATGTCACACCCTCTTAACCACTCTAGAGTCTTCCTCGATAAACACAAGCAATGGTAGGGCAAAAAGGAGATCACAATGATGGAAAAGAAAAACCTGGATTCAGAATCTTGTAAGCCTCAAACATCATATTTGAATACTCAGGGACGATTACATATTCCTCGCAGAAAAAAAAGGGACGATTACATATTAGAAATACTGCATAACACTTAAAATGGACACCTCAAAAACCCGGTAATTTGATGAAGTACAGCATTGTCATTATTTTATTATTTATGCGCCATATAAAGAGAAACAATTAATTAGAAAGGACAAGTGTATCCCTCGGACCAACAACTTCTAACCTAACCGGGTTTGACTTGAACCAGACCCAAGCCACTTTCCCTCCCTAGATCCCCTATTTAGAACCCTAGAAATTGGAGATGGCCACGGCAAGCAACGACAGAAGCGGCGATGAGAGGTGTGAAGCAAAGTATGAACCCGCTACTTGCTAAGGTTTTTGAGAGAGAGGGTGAGCATGTTAGGAGAGAGCAGATCAATACCCATAGCTCATCGCCGCCGCCGTGTATGCCATTGCCACTATCTCCAATTTCTATGGTTTTGTAGATTGGATTAGGAGGGGGGTGGCTTAGTTGGTATGTCTAGGGTTTTGGAGAGGGGGGATTGTCATCGGCATAGAGTGTAGCTCGAGTCTGGTTGGGATTCATGACACTGGCCCAAGGGCCATTTCCGTCCAAGTGTGTACTATAGCAAATTTTATCCTCTACAATGGACTTTCGTACTACTCTTCTTTTCTTCAGAAAGCAAAGATTAGTTTTATCAGAGGACTAAACAAATCTGAAATCACAATTTGAGGTGGATACGGAACCAACCATTGGGCCTTGGCCTTGGTTCGATGCTCATGATCAGGCCGATAAGTGTGGGCCATCGTGCCGGGCCAACATATCAGCCCATCGTAGCTCACTCTGATGTTCTTTACCGTTTCGGGCTTAACACTACTAACATTTTTTCCATTACATGGCAAACACACACATCTCTATCTCTTCTCTTCTTTACTATTAAAAGTTTAAGGTGTTATTGCCTAAAAATTTTGTACGTCGTCCGATTTGTTTCCGTTGTCGTATCGGTTTAGTTCGGCACGATTCAGTCGCCGTTCACTCGCTCGAACTGACAATGAAGATTGAATCGAGCTATGTAAAGAAAATGATTATTTTCTTGCTTTATGTGTGCAAATTTATTTGGCCACATAAAGCTGGCCGAACTGACATATATGGGTTGTAAACTTGAGGGGAAGGAATAAGTCTATTTTACCTATCTCTTGTTTTGTCTATGATCAAATGGCATATCTCAACCCAAAACCGGGTATAATGCTTCTCTCAACTTAAAAAACCGGTGCAAATTAGCTCCATCAGTGGTTTAGACAATGGTCTATGCTAAGTCGGTAAAAAAAAAACTTTAAAAAATAATAGTGGGATCTATATGTCATCCCTTCTCTATCTGACACATATGTGTTTGCATCATAATTTGGTTTTTAGTTAGTATGTTTGGGCAGGCCAAATTATTTAGAATAGGCTGCTGGAATTATCATGTGGTCTGTTTGAGAGTACTTTGAAATATATATGTGCAGGAATTTATGATGCATTGCTCGGTCGATCTGTGTAAGATGCTGGGGAGCGGCAGCTAGTTGGCTTGGGCTGGTCACATGCATGCAGCAGTAGCATAGGAGAGTGAGATTTGGCGACTGAGATCAATGCTTGCATGATGATTTTACTGGCTGGCTGCATTAGTTTGCGAGGCGGTTGTTTTGCAGGGTACACAAATGCAAATGGAGTTGTGCACAGGAGGGTGATCAAGCCGGTGCTGGAATTTGTGCAGATGGATGCGTGGCGGCGTGGCTCGTGTTACACTGGAGGTGCTCGGTTTGATCCACGCGGGGCCGTGCCGCAGGTGACAGGCGTTGGAGGACTACCGAGGCGAGTAAAATTTGCCTACGATAAGAGCAAGTTTAATAGCATAGCCAAC
>CM020184.1:26763646-26791678 GCA_009805545.1 Oryza longistaminata | reverse complement strand
AGAGATAGGCATCTCTTTCTTAATTAATAAATAATGGACAAGGAGCCAAATCTTTCATGAAAATACCGGGAGAAGCAGCTGACAAAATTATATTCTTGAAAGGAGAAGCACTTGGAAAATTGAAATGCGGATAAGACTTCCTGATCGATTATTAAAAGATTGCACAACACAGATACTGGAAGATCTATTCGTGCATGAATGGCACACTGAAAATTACTTTCATACTTCAAAAAAAATCTGCATTATGGAACTAGCTTAATTAACTAGGAAGAACCAGTTCAGAGCCGAACACCTTTCCACAAACCGTTTCTGGCATCCATCTTTTATCAAACAAGGCCCGCTTTTTTGAGGACTGGTCCTGCTTTGCTCCTTATTACAGCTGACAGGATGGAAGGTAGAAGAACGTCATGAACTTATCCAGAGATAGATAGATAGAAATGGTGATGGCATCATGAGGATGATCACAAAACGAAAAAAGGCGGAAGAATATGCGATCTAGCTTGGAGCATGGACAGGGACCATCAGGTAGAACACATCTGCTGTGATGTCGCAAATCTAGATTATCAGAAACGAAAAAGATTGAATGAGATAAGGTTTCTCTGTATGATTTAAATTTCACTGAGATTTTGAACAGCGCAGAAGCCCCATTGGTCGAAAAAGTTTGAACCATGTGGTGACAATATAACACAATCTTTTTGGGTGAAGGGAGAAAAAAATCTATGAAAAAAGAGAACAGTGAGTTGGAAATTTGGAGAGTATGAACCATGTCACCGCTCTTAACCACTCTAGAGTCCTTCATCGATAAACACAGCACATGGTCAGAGGCAAAAAGAGAGATCAACAATGAATGAAAAGAAAACCTGGATTCAGAACTTGTAAGCCTCAAACATCAATATTTGAATACTCAAGGCATGATTACATATTAGAAATAGACTACTATTACGAATAAAATTACTATTTTTTACTATTGGATACCTCAAAAACCAGGTAATTTGATGAGGTACATTATTATCATTATTTTATTATTTATGCGCATCATAAAAAGAAACAACTAGAAAAGACAAGTTTATCCTTGGACAACAACTTCTAACCCGACTTGGGTTTGAATTTGGACCAGACCAAAAGCCACTTTCCCTCCTAGATCCTCTATTTAGAACCCTAGAAATTGGAGATGGCGACGGTAAGCAGCGACAGAAGCGGCGATGAGAGGTGGTGAAGCAACGCATGTCTGAACCCGCTACTTGCTAGGGGTTTTGAGAGAAGGGTGAGCATGCTAGGAGAGAGAAGATCAATACCCATAGCTCGTCGTCACCCACCCATGGATGCCATCCCACACACCAGCCCCCCCCTCCCTAATCCAATGTACTAAACCATAGAATATTGGAGACAGTGGCGATGGCATCCACGGTGGCGACGACGAGCTAAGGTTTTGCAGAGGGGAATTGTCATACGGTATTGAGTGTGTGGCTCAGGTCTAGTTGGGATTCATGACGCTGCGCCTGTTAGGAAATAAACCTGACCGTGTGTGTTCAGCGTCAGTTCGCGTGCGTCGTTGTGTGTGTTTTGTTGTTAACAGGGCGTCCGTCGCAAGGAGGTTCGTCCGAGTTTTAGCGCAGGCTTAGCTAAGCTGCGAGCGTGTGTATCGTCGGGTCCAAAAACTGATGATTTCGGAACCGCGACATGTTTAGACTGTATCACGCCCTGGATCAGTAGATTGATACAGGTTCAACAATCTGGAACTTCATTGCATATATTTGATTAAGGTTCAAAGGAGATATTATTACAAAATATAAGGGTATTTACAAGCTTGTGGCTAACTATTACAGCAGAAGCTATAGAATGACTCAACTCTAATGTTTTGCTATAGACTTAAACCATCTATCTAATCTTACTTGAGAACTAAGTTAAAATGAGATTAACTTATATGATTGAACTCCCGGCTTCCGGCAAGAACTCCAAAATGACTGCTTGAAAAAGGGGGTTGAAGCAAGGGTGAGTACAACGTACTCAGCAAGCTATTATATTCAATAATAAATGTAGAAATGGTCATATTTGAGTCAGAGCTAGGTTTAATTGCAGAAAGCTGAGAATAAAGAAGTAAGAAATCCTGAAATGTTTGATATGCAACAGTATTTTAATAAAGTTTGAAATTATGTTTCTAACCAAGATGCCATAGTGAGTCCAATGCTCGATAAACCGGAGCACGGCTATTCCGAATAGTTTTAATAATATTCATACTGCAGTAGATGTACGCTTTACCCGCAATCCATGACATGCCAATTATTCATCAGCTTAGTCATGGCAAAGCTTTTCGGTTACTAACATCAGTGGCACCTGTTCCATGAACTCTCATCCTCATGCGCTCTGAACGTAACGTTATCAGCGCGAGAGGAGTTCTGGCGTTCCCGAGGTTTTTGGAGAGAACTGGTTGAGAGACCCCGTCATTCTCAACCAGGTTTTTCACAATACACACACACAGCTCGCGAGATAATCAGATATTTACCTGCGCCTCGGTAAATATCACAATCGCCCTGCTCGGCGTAAGTTGCCTCCTGCGCGAGGACTTAAGAAGAACCACTATCACAGAGGTACCACCTTTGCTAGATTAACTTAATCAGCTAGGTCTATGCCCATACGAGAATTGCGGTCGTACTCGTATGTTCTTCACATGTTCTTGGCAATCTTATGTCGGTATGGAACAGTACTAGCCACCCGGAAATCAAACCATTTCTACCGTACTGTTCCAATCTAAGTTCATTAAATTTTATGTATAATCTAACTACGGCATGGCATATAGCAAAATCTAGCATATCTGGTTTGCTATGTTTCAGGTTATGCATTTGAAATCATGTATGACTAATGCATAGAACAGAGATATAGAATATAGGGTATTTATGCTCAAAGGAGAGGAATAATAACTTGCCTTGCTCCAACGCAAATAAATCCGAGATGGGCAACCTGATTATCCGATCCTTGAAATATCACAGGTTGCATCCAAAATATAACGGACTCCACTGAAGAAGGAGGAAGATCCAAATTCAATAAAAGCCATAGAATAACAAGAAACGCACAATGGGTTAAGAGGGCTAGGGTTTAGGGTATAGCCTATCTTTTCTATAGGGTATAGGGATTACTGGGCTAATATTTTATGTGCAGATTCTAAAGGGTTGGAGGCTAAGGTGGATAGGAGATTAAGCAATTAGGGTCGCTTATATTTGATGCATGGGCTTATGTGGTTTGGAGGATAGGAAATATACTGGATAAATAATGTGGTTAAGTAGGCATGTAGCTGGTATAGGTCAAGGTCGGGCTTTTGATAGAACAGTGGCTAGAGTTTAAGTTGTTCTCGAGACAATGCTGAAGTAGGATAGCATATCGGCTCGGTAATTCTTGCATAGGCTATGGGTAGTTTGGAGGGTAAATGGTTGGAATTGTTCTGGCGGGAGTCTGGCTAACAAGTTGACTAAGGTTTCAATAGTCTAAGCCCGATATCGAGGTAGGATAAATATCGGCTAGGGTTGGGATTCGCTAGTCGTCGCTAAAGCATGACGACTAGGTTTCGTATCTTCTCTAGCCAGTGTCAATAGACAATATAACGGCTAGAGGCGATGGGAGGTTGTGTGCAGGTTTAGTGGGGCGGAAGTGTTTACTCGACAACCGTGAGTGGCGGGGATGCGGCTAGGATCACACCGAGCCCGAGAGCTAACTGTGCGGCGTGCTATGGAGGTCGAGGGAATAGTGAAGCTCCGACCGCTGTACGCATCGAGGCGGTGGGGTGCCAGGAGCAGCACTTCGACCTTAGGTTTGGTTTTGCCGGGCTTTACAACCAACGGTCCGACGTCGGGGCCAGTAGACGCGAACGTCCCCATGAAAGGCGTAAAGTTCCACCGGCGGCTTTTTAGTGGCTAAAGGGTATTTTTTGGGGTAAAGAAAATATTGAAAAAGGCAAATAAAATTCAAATGATATTTGATAAATTCAAATAAAATTATAAAATAGCAAATTAGGCATCAAAATAAAGACATTTGAATTTATATGAATTTAGGTCCAGGTTTTACTGAGATCGGATCTACGGTTTAAGGAGATATGGGGTTCTAAAGATTGGGATTTGAATTAAATAAAGAAAATTTGAATAGTACTGGTGTAAAGGCCCACCTGTCAGCCTTTCCTTTCCTCTTTCTTTTCTCTTTCTTCTTCCTTCTTCCCTCTCCCGTTCTCTCCTCTTTTCTGTTGCCGAGTGAGTTGAGAGGAGGAGAGGAGGGGCGCTGGCTCTCGGTGGATGGAAGAAGACTGCGACGACGGTGGCAACACATGTTCCGAGCGACGCGCATCCGGGGAGGGTGATAGTCGGCAGAGGAAGTGAGAGAGGAAGCTGGAACCGGCGCAGGCAAGAGCTCTGCTCCGAGCGGCAAAAGAGGAGGTTGTGGTGGCTTGTTTTAAAGGGGAAGGGAAAGGGGAAAAGGGGTGAAATGGATTCGCCTCGATGAGACGAAGCTAGTGGCCGCGAGGGCTTGGCCGACAACGCTCCGGTGAGGGAGATCGACTAGTGGTGGCCATGGCCTAACATGGCCAGGAGAGAGAGAGAGAAGAGCTCGGCTTGTGTGGGGGAGAAAGGGACTTCACCGTATATTTATAGGCTTCGGAGGTCGGTTGCTCAAGTCGGTTCGCAGAGGAGGAGGGCGACGAAGGCACGCTGTGGCGACGTGAAGGAAAGAATGGCGGCGCCGATTGATTCCTAGCGGCGAGTTTTGCGGCGGCGGTGCGCCGTGCACGGCACGCGCAACGGGGAAGGAGGAGGAGAGAGGCGGTTGCCTCCTGGGCCGGCTGGGCCACAAGGAGAGAGGAGGGCCGAAAGAGAGAAAAGAAGATCTGGCCCATAAATAATTATTTGTGAAATTTCTAATGGAATAGGATTTGTATTTGGAGGGAATTTGAATAGGGAATTTTGAAAGGAAATTATATTTGGAATATAATTTCCAAAAGGGATATTTTTCTAGTTTGAGTGCAATATTTTTGGAAGCGGAATATATGGTGGAATTTATATTGATGCACTCATTGTGGGGAGAGGGATATATGATAAAAGTTGAATATATAATATGGAAAGAAAAATAGGTGGAGGCAAAGGATAGGATTTTGAACCTAAAATATATGGCATGGGTTTCAAGGAATTGTTTTGAGGCTAAAAGGAAATTTAGTGACAGGGATATATAATTTATTTCTTAGCACAAGGAGCAATTATTTCACAATATTTGTAATAATATTATTTCTTGTGCCGGAGAAGGAAATCAAAGTCACAGGAATTAAATCAGCGGCTTAGGTCAAAAGGGAGGAATTTAGATATTTGGCGATAAATAAGAAGTAGGTTTGGAATCAAAGGATAAGGTTTTAAAATCAAAGGATGGGTCGACAATTGGAAATCCAAATAAAATTGAAATCATTTGGTTTTAGGTTCTAGGACAATAGTGGAGAATTTCTTGGACCATAATTCATAAAAATAGAAAGGGGTTTTCAAACTAAATTTGAATAAAAGTATTTTAGTCAAAAGAAGGTTTTAAACCAAATCAAGAAATACCTCAATTTAACCAAATATATTTTAAATGAAAAAACACAAAGAACTTAAATACCAGAGAGGTTTTGTGCGAGTTAGTTTTAGGAGGTCCCTCTAATTATATTATCCTAAGTTTTAAGAGGTTATTAAGAACATAAGAATCGGCATGATGCGGGATTAGAAATGACACATTTTCAGAATGTACAGTATCGGGTTCAGTTGGAGAGTGGCGTCGTGCGCGGACGCTGGCGGCCGCGTCGTGCGCAGTTTGTGCTCATGCATGGCGTGAGCCGGGACGTGCGGATCGTGCGAGCAAAGGCCGGGGAAGGAGTTCGTGCTCCATTTGTGCGTCACCTGGGCCTATATAGCACATGTTCATCCTGTTGTTTATCACCCGAGTGAAAATAGAGAAAAGCCGGCATTCGTTGCCAGGGCATTCGTTGCCATTGTCAAGCTTCACAAGCTCTGCCTACTCACTCTCGTTTGTGTGTCTCAGATCTTGGCCATTTCCAACAGGCCCAAGGGCCATTTCCATCCTTTTGACATTTTTCCGTCTCCATTTGATCCGGAAATAATAAAATAATAGATATGGTGTTCTCCAACAAATTATCAAAATCTTTTTGCCCTTAATCCGTTGAGTTATTTATGTTTCCAACAACATACACCAAAACTATAGCAAATTTTGTCGGACTGCCTATACATTTGTCGACAAATTTTTCCCTAAAAAAATTGACAGATGTAATTATAGTACAATCGTAGTGTAATTACACTGTATACTTACATGTAATTACACTATAACTTATATGTAAGTTTCACATAATTTTGAATCGTTAGATCTATTACAAGATTTGTTTTGGTGAGGAAAAAAACAAATCATATCAACACATATATGAAAGAATTTGTTCCCACGACCTCCATTTTACCGAAATAACATGTTACGGAGAGATTTTTGAAAGTTACATACAAGTTACACATATAGTTACTGTGTAATTACATGCAAGTTACTGTGTAATTACACTACGATTGTACTGTAATTACATCTGTCAATTTTTGGGAAAAATTTGTCGACAAATATATAGCAAAATCGAATCTGAAATCACAATTTGAGGTGGATACGGAACCAACCATTGGGCCTTGGCCTTGGTTCGATGCTCATGATCAGGCCGATATGTGGGCCATCATGCCGGGCCAACATTTCAGCCCATCGTAGCTCACTCTGATGTTTTTTTTTAAAGAACTACTCTGATGCTTGATCTTTACTAGTACTAGTTTCTTACCGTTTCAGACTTAACACTACTAACATTTTTTCTATTACATGGCAAACACGCACACACATTATTATATACAATTAAAACGTATACTTCTTTCATTAAAATATAGCTAAATATAGCCATTTAATACATTGTTGGAAAAATAATTAATCTTGTATTCAGGCCCAGATATGTGTGGACCATCAACCTATTTTGTACTGTATTTAAAACTCAAATATTATACGGGGAAATATAAATTTATATTTATATACTCGTGAAGCGTTACCAAATCAAGCAGAATGAGTTCCTCTAACCCTCCTCAGTGGCGAACCTACATTGTGCTTGGGGGTGCACATGAACCCCCCCCCCCCCCCAATTCCTAATTTCTCACTTAAAAACACTAGAATGTACAGTGTTATATTGAAATTTTCTAGATTTTTAATGGTAATGCACCCCTTGTTTTGATGCTAGCTTCGACGCGTGCACCTCCTTGTCCAATGCAGATACACCAGAAGGATATGGGAATTAAATTTGAAAATATACTGTTCATTCGATTTTTTCTCACAAATATTCGGGATGCAAAATATTTTACAGAAATATACCGTCGGTCTCGCACAACCGTTGCGCGAAAGTGACGTGGGAATAACGTCGCGGACGGTATCGCGCAGGGAAAGCGCGAGACCGCGCGGTCTCGCAGATTGGAATAGCGAGACCGAGCGGATTGAAAGTGACATCTCGCGGTCTCGCTCATTGCATGAGCGATACCGGTTCAGTGACGATGTAATTAGCGTTAATGATTCTAATTAGTGATTAATTAATTATTAATTAATCACTAATTAATCGCTAATTATTATTAGTTAATTGTTAATTAAGTAATTAATCACTAATCAAATCGAGCCGTCGGACTGTGTCGCTGTTTGATTTTGCGAGACCGTTCGGTCTCGCTCTTCCATTCCGCGAGACCGTGCGGTCTCGCGCCGCTGCCGCGCGATACCGCGCGGTCTCGCGCTTTTCCTACGCGATACCGCGCGGTCTCGCGCTTTTCCTGCGTGATACCGCTCGCGACGTCATTCCCACATCACTCTCACGCAACGGTTGAGCGAGACCGATGGTATATTTCTGTAAAAAGTTTTGCATCCCGAATATTATTGAGAAAAAATTGAATGAACAGTATATTTTCAATTTAATTCAAGGAAATGGATCCTCCTCACCTCAGGTGGCTTATTTGCAGATAGATCCAACTCAATGGGAGCCGTGCCAGGATGTCCATGCTTGATGGGAAATGCTAGCCAATAAAAAAGATGTAGAAAGGCTTGCGTACCCTAATCCACCTGATTGTTTGGGATATCTAGAAGGAGAGAAATCAGCGTGCCTTCAAACATAAGGAGACTGCAGTCCCTAAGTAAAGGAAGAAGCAAGAACTTGGTTCTGGCCGGAGTAAAAAACTTAGAGAGTTTCTTCCTTCACACGTATAGTTCTTTATAGCCTTTTCCTTTCTTCCCCTAGGGGTTGTACTACTACTTTTCTCGCACTGTTATTAATGAAATAGCACAATCTCACTATGATTCCATTCCAAAAAAGGTTCCTCCAACTTAAGGAACATGGATCCTTGATAGATAGCGTTACCAAATCAAGTAGAATGAGTTGCTCTAAGGTGGTGTTTGGGAAGGTTTAGTCCCTCTCACAAAAATTTTAGTCCTTATGGGAGAGACTTATACTTTGAGACATGGAGAGGGGCTAAACTTTAGCCCTCTCTCAAAACAATAGGGGCTAAATTTAGCCCCTCTCTCCAAACACCCCTAAAGTTCCTAAACACCACCTAACTTTCTAAGGGCCCTGGATACCTGATAGATAGGAGCCACCTTCGTAGGCTCGTATGTCAGGGACACTTCGCAACTCATCCCAAATCACACTACGTTGGAGCCTCTCGCAAATCAAGCTGCAACATACGCAAATGACTAGTTCAACAAACGAACCAGTGAACCACAATAATTCAAACAGCTGGCCATGGATCATATAACCCATTCTGAATTTTGAACATTTGATAAATGAATTTTCTAGCATTTTGAAATCCGAATCGATTTATTATTGCCGACAAGGCACACACGAGAGAGGAGCACGCGGCGGCTGATCAGTCGTCGAGGCGAGCGCCGCCGCCCGCGCCGTCGGCGTCGACGAAGCGCTTGACGGCGCGCATGAGGTCGCCGGAGGCGGCGGACCAGGGGTCGATGGTGAAGAAGCCGTGCTGCTGCCCCTCGAACCCAGCGCCTCCACGGGCTTCCCATCGCCGCCAGCCTCGCCGCGTAGTCCAGCGCGCGGTCGCGGAGGAGGTCGCGGCCGCCGACCACCACCAGCGTCGGCGCGAACTCCGCCGCGGCGAGGTCGGGGCTCCCCGGCCCGAACGGGTTGGAGAACGGGTGGTCCGCCGTGGCGCCGCCCGCCGGCAGGGAGAGCCGCCAGTAGCGGTCGTTGAGGTCGCGGTTGAGGAACGCGTCGTCGGGGCACGCCGCCTCCGACGGCGTCCGCTCCACGCCGCCGAAGAACGGCATGAGCTGGACGTAGCCGGCGACGCGCGCGGGCGCCAGCTCGGCGCGCCCGGAGGCGGAGCCGAACCGCACGGCGAGGTGGTGCGCGATGGTGCCGCCGGCCGAGTCGCCGGAGACGAACACCCGCCGAAGTCGGCCGCCTCGGCGACCCACGGGTCGCCGCCGGGGCGCGCCTGCGAGGCGAGCCAGAGGAGGGCGTTCTCGGCGTCCTCGAACGCCGCGGGGAGGCGGTGCTCGGGAGCGAGGCGGTAGTCGGGCGCGACGACGACGGCGCCCAGCTCGGCCGCCAACCGGAGGCAGTAGTTCTGGCAGTTGGGCCAGGTGCGCGACCCGATGCAGAACCCGCCGCCGTGGTAGTAGAAGAACACCGGCAACCGCCCGCCCGCCGCCGCCGCGCTCCCGCGGCCGGTACAGGCGGACGCCGGCCGAGCCCGCGCGCCGCGTCGAACACCGCGTCCTTCCACTCCACGCTCCCGTCGTCCCGCACCGGCGTCGCGAACCCGGGCGCGGCCCTGCGCTCCACGGCGCCGTCGCTGTACACGAACAGCACGCCGCGGCACTCGTCGACCACCACGCGCTCCGCCGCCATGGCGATGGATGGATGGATCGAAGCGGGAGGAGATCGACAGTGAGGTGGAGGTGGAGGTGGAGGTGGAAGCGTGACGTGTGGTGATATAGGCGCGTGGAGTGGTGGAGGTGGTTGCGGTACGAGATGAGACGAGAAAGGCGTGGTGCCGTCTCGGCCGGCACAAGGGTACAAAAACCGTTCCAGGAGTTCTTTCGTTGCATGTACGGTCGGTCTGTCTGGCACCTGTTGTTGATAGTCAAATTTGGCATATAATGATAATGAAAGTTTATATGGTATGATTCGGCTGTTAATCAAGCAAATAGCGGTAGGAGAAAATTAGTTAGTATTGACCTGGATCGAGAGCTAATTATATTTGTCATTAATTAAATTAGATGAAGCAATTTAGCCGAAGCTAACCAATATTGAAGATATATATTAGGGATTATCTGGTAGCAGTGAAGGTTAAAAGGGCGAGGTATGATGCGAAGTAGGCACAGAAGATCTCGGTGCACACTATATTCAGAATGCAGCATGCAAGAAAAGCTTCCAACAGAAATCCGCTGGATTGCCTACCGTCATTAGATAATTGTGTTTCCTACCTTCAATCGGTTAAAATAATGACGCTTAATTTACTCCCAGTAAACGTGTAACATGCCAAAGACCAGGCGCCCTACATATGGTTAAGGCCGATTGGAGAGATTCCCCTCTCCAACCCAATCAATAAATTCATTATAGTTCTTTTTTACGTTCTTCTTTTTTGCTTTTTTTTCTTAGAAGTAGATCAATTCAATTTTCTTTGCCGATTAGCTTGAAAATCGGTCGCTCATTGCCGCGAAAGCGTAATGGTTATCTTGTTATCAAAATTTGTTCTTGACGAACCGCGTGTTGGCGATTTTCGACGCCAACATCTGTTTTTTTTTTCTAACGAACCGACGCTTAGAGTGTGCCAATTTCATTAAACATAGTAGAAGTAAAAGGTGTGTATAAGTATGAAAAAAAACTGTATAAGAAAAATCAAAGCTAAAGATGAATTCTGTGAGTCGTTTCCCTTCTGCTAGGATATTGGTTTTGATCTCCTTCATGATTTTTCACCACTATGTCTGGCACATGTGATGCTTACCAAATCGGCGTTCTGCACTGCATGGCTGTGTACCAGCTAGACAAATTTACTGATGTGGAAAGAAGGAAGTGAGGAGAGATAAATATGTAATAAGTGGCCCGTAAAACTGACAGCTAAACAAATTTACTGGTGCGAGCGTGCAGGGAGGAGAGTGAGAAGACAGAAACATGAAAGGAGAGTAATTTTACTACGGGTAGGGTGAAGAGAAGAAGGATAATAAGAAATATACTTTAGTTAATTACCAATGTTAACATTTTTTTTTTTGTGTCTCAGCTGATATAAGGAATGGTCTCTATATAACATGCATATGATATTAATTAGTTCTAAATATCTAATTGAATGGTTCAAATAATATTATAGCATCAACAGGTGATTTCTACAAATCTTTCAAATGAAAACGGTATGCTGCTAAAGCAGTCAATAAAGATCCCCTACCATTCGATTCCATTTCCAGACAATTCCAAAACGAAACAAAAGGGTGTGTATAAAAGGAAAAACGACAGCCGGACAGAAAAATCCATACCATTTTTTACCCCTACTCAAGTAACTCACGCAACACACACTGGTCTAGTATATCATAGACACGACTGACAAATCATATTATCAGCTCTAACGTGGCAAATCTTCAATTCACCAAACATCTACTACTACGTTGTTTAGCTCCAAATATTTGAAATAGCTTATAATTTTTCTATCACCAAGCCTATCATAGAATCATTCATATTTCATATAGGAACTGGAACGAAGTTTTGCTAATTTATTTCCGGTATATGAATGGCTCAGAGTAACAGTTATAGCGTTCATGTTTATTTTTGCATTCAACTCGTGTATAACAGTCCTGAGCTTGCGCCGTTCAATGCACATTCAGTGGTAACGCCACGACTTGCTTTGCTGGACTGGGAGTCACTGAACCAGCCAGTGAGTCAGCCAGCAACTTGGGAACGTCTGTATCATCAAATGCAGACATGAGGTGGAATCAGTTTCCCTGGATTCATGATGTTGTTGGGATCCAACGCAGCCTTTATTCTTTTCATCGTCCTTAGCGACTCGATGCCCAGCTCTTTCTCTAGGTACTGCCAAAATGCATAGAAAAAATAAAAGTCAGTAATGGGGGTGATGACAGCCATGAGCAAGACAATAGGAGGTCCTATCAGGAAATTCAAAAATAAAGTACATCTTGATAACCCGTAGGGTAACAAATTTACAATAGGCAGCAAGGGAAATTGAAGTTTTGAAGGTACGTTCTGGGCCAGATATGAATGAAATTTTAGTCTGTTCAACCATCATGAATGTACTGGTATGGCCTCTTGCAGTTTTCCTATCTTAAGAGAATGGTTAGTGATTGGCACTTGGCGGTTGTGCCATCACTTTGACAATCGTATCAGCAAAGATGGTTCTTGCATCTGCTAGCAGAAGTGCAGAACATAATAAAAGAAAACAGGTGCTAGATACTTGCCTTCATTTTCCCTGTACCTACACCATGCTCTCCTGTACAGGTACCTGTTCATCATCAAGAGTCAATATTAATCTTTTCAGGCAGCTTTTACATGCTGGCTTGCGCAGTTTTTCATTGTACCTTCCATAGAGAGAGCAGTATGAACCATGAAATGGTTTAGCCTCTCTGCTTCACGTCGTTGATCTTCTTGACTAGGGTCAAATAGGATTATTGTGTGGAAGTTTCCATCACCAGCATGAGCGATAACCAAACTGGAACGTACAAAAATCAGAGGTAAGGAATTCATGATTAAAAAAAGATGGCATGCTGTCTTATCGGAGCCATTGCGAGATAATAACATGCTTGATGCTACTTTATGCATACTTCAAATATTACATAATGGAACACATGACTATGCCTTGTATTAGATATAAATGAGAACATAGTTTTACACAGTAGCTTTGCATAATAAGAAAGAACGTGTACCAAGTCAATGGTGATGCATCAAGCTTTTCCTTCGAGATAGATATGCATTCTGCAAGTCTAGACAAAGGAACACAAACATCCTGCATAAATAAACATATATGTGGCATTAGAGGACTTGATAGAGTCAGTCCACTAAAAATTGAAAGCTTGTAAGGGTATGATGATTGTGACGACCTTTGGACGATCTATATAAGCATACGAGATTAAAAAAATAGAAGGGGGAGGGGGGATCCATTTTATGTCATTGAGTTGTCCAATCTATACACGCACATGGTACGGGAGCCACATGTCATCCTCACAGTGAGTGGCATATTATGGATTTATCCTATAAATATGGTGCTGACAAGATCTAAATAGACCAGCTTGCTAATGGAGAAGTCCTATCTTGATTCAAAGAAAAGAGTTGAGATACAAGGCCAATCATATTTACATAGCCAGAAGCATGTTTGGTTGCCAACTGTCCTCCTGAATGCAGCACTTATTTTGAGATCATAATTGTTCTCATATTTATGAAGAGGATGATAACTACGAAGGAAGATGCTGAGATTTGCAACTACATAATCAAACAACAGGTATCATGATGTGTAACATCAAAGTACACCGACTATGCTTAATTAATATATGTTTTTTTTTCGTTCAAAAAAAAATATATGTTGACAAGTTATAAGTAAACAGACCGTTATCATAGCCTCATGATCAGGTTTCATGGCAAAACCGGCCCAAAGTGCTTCCTTCCTAATCTGCACATATAAGAATAAAATGCTATCATAAATATGCTTCAGCAAAAGGAGAAACACATACTTCAGTACTGCCACTGCCACTGTTACCCAGATATAGGTGGATGCAAATTGATAGTTTGATACCATATTCAGGCATGTGTAAAATTATGCAGAATAAAGACTACTTTATTTACTAGGAAGTCTACAATATTCAGATGAGTACTAGGAAATCTACACAAGTTCAGATGAAAAGATTGGCTGACCTTCCATAACTCCTCTTTAGCATCCGGCTCTTCTACAAAAACAAAATCAGATCCATGGTGTTCTGTGGCAATCTTTTGAACCAATAGCGTTTGTTCAAGAGCATAGGCTTCTGGATATTCACGATGGAAATATATTAGCAAATAAAAAAATAGATTGTGGTATTCAAGCTGAAAAAAATAGTTGCATCTTAAGAAGTTTTTTAATGAGAAGGAACATTGAGTTTCGAGTGGAACTGCTCAAAAGCGGATAACAAAACCCAGATATTATATTACTCGAAATGTGCTGGTTTTGTCCCTAAGACAGGAAGATTGCAAGCCCAGACTTGTATGTCACTCTTTGAAACCAAACTTGACTACATACCGACTGCTATTTAATACTACGTACTATTCAAAAAGTTATCTTGACAGAAACAGAGTGCACAGTAAATTTAGTTTTATTCGAGAGTTCTTTACTCACTACCGTTGATCATCAACCAAATTCATAAACACTAATTGACGGTAAAAGTATAAAACTGTGGAGTTGTATTTGTCAATTATAGTGTCAACATATATAGAGAAAACTAAGATATTCTATGCCTATTGGTTCCTGTTCCATCTTTTATTTATTATTTGCACACTCAACTCTAGAGGACTCAGTACTGCCAAACATAGATGCACAATACAGTATAAAGTAGACTGTTTTGTCAAAGTTCAGTGTGAAGTGTTAACTATTCAAATAAAAATTAGGTTACCTGTCCCTATGAATTCGAACATCAAGGTTGGCACTTCAGGTAAGTTTTTACCATTTACCATGTTAATTGCCCTTATCTGAACCTCATCCAACAATTCCACTCTTGAGACCTGGTCAAGCAGAAAACATACAAGTAGTCATAACCTACAACCTTTTTAAATTGCTTACTGAAACACCTGCAGAGGTTCTATGAAAGCATTTCAATATTTATAGTTCATAGAACCAAATTTCCCTAGTTAGTTAACCTAACACTTGCCTATGGAGACAAGCAGATTTGCTCAATCTGAAACAGAAGTGTAACAATCTCATATATTTTTTGACGTAAGAAGGTAGAGCCAGCTCTACCTTATAGCCATTTCATTGATCCAAATGATGGATTACAAAGTGGAGGTGTTACAATCTCTATATGAGCTTCATCAGCAGAAAAAAGACAAACCTGTAACTAAGTAAAATGAGAAGAAAAAAAGACAAACCTGTATACCAGAAAGCATTGTTGCAATAGCAACATCAGCAGCATCCTTAATTGTTTGAAAATTGCACATTGCAACCTGAAATAGCAGAGCACCTAGGAGTGTCTTCACCAGTAAAATAAGGAACAAGATAGACAGGTAGTACAAAATAGTTCGTACAGCAAAATGAACATAGAAATCCAGTGTGTGTGCATGCATAATCTTTCAACAGTATTAGGTTTAGAAATTTAGGGAGTAGATCACACCGATAGGCTTCAGACCATGTTATTTTTCCAGTTCAGAGCACACAGCAGGTGCTTAGAAGAGAATAACTTTTATTTGTTCAGACTCACAAATGTTCTCCATTTCCCAATATGCAAGATAATAGCTATGTGCCATAGCATGATTATAAATAATTTCTCCAAAAAGAAAGATCTATGAGCAAATGAAAGTAATTGGTGTACTACATAAAGCCATAATAGTGTATATGCTAACACAACAACTGCACACACCAATATGCAGAGAGTTGACGGCATTCACGTCCAGTACACATTGTAAGCAAAACATTGTTTGGACAGTGTCCAGATGAAATAGAAGACCTACCACGGAATGAGATGGAAGCTTTTGAAGCCGTACAGTCACTTCTGTAATTACCCCTAAAGTTCCTTCACTTCCAATGATCAAACGAGCAAGGTCGTATCTGACATTCAACGGAAGAGAACAAAAAACCCATCATCGATGCCAAGAATACATGTAAATCTCACATGTATTTAACACATGAATGGGCATAGGAACCAGTGAAACAATGATTCACTCCCAAGATACATAAAAAGAAACTTATTCGGGAGGAGATCCTGCATACCCAGCTGCACTCTTTCGGGCTCGAGAACCCGTCTTGACAACATCACCATTAGGTAGAACAGCCTGCAGTACTGAGAAAATTTTACTATTTGTATGTGAAAGTCAATTGAAAATAGCTCACTCAAGGATAGCCAAAATAACCTGGAGGTTAATCACATTGTCCCGCATTGTTCCGTACCTACAAACTAATAAGCAAATCATCAAAGCCATTTAACAGTAAATCATAAAGATAACCATAAAAGAATGCACCATCACATGATTACAGTTGTACATTATTTTTCGATGGGGTGGACCGTTGCACTATAAAAGCTCGAAAGTGCCCTGAGAAATATAAGGAGAATTACCTCACAGCTAGTGAACCAGAACAGCGAGTAGCACACATTCCTCCAATAGTGGCCCCAGGCCCTGCAAATCAGATAAGAATACTTGAGCTAAACCACCGATCTAGCACAAAATTATGCTTCATGTCATGTTACCAAATGCCCAAAAGGATGGGTGAAGTTGGACGAATATGCTGCATGTCATGTTATCACAGGCACACAGATGTACATATCACCCAAATGTCTAGACGATGCAAGAAAGATAAACAAAATTATCAGAAACTAAATTTAGTTAGCAGCAACCAAATGACATTCAGTATTGTGTTATGTCAATCTTTGGTTCGTAGAATGTCTCTTGCAAAGTTAGTGGACAGATTATGTTTCATGTAAACAATAAACAATGGACTTGCCTGGGTCAAGAGGGAAAAAGAGGCCATATGGTTTCAGGTACTCATTCAGCTCAATCCATCCAACTCCTGGTTCAACAACTACATCCATATCCTCAACATGCAGGGATTTGATTTTCTGTGAACGATTTATAGCAAACTACAAATTAGAAGAAAGTGAAATTAACAGAGAAACAGCTTTGTATCGTCTCGTCTATCCTGCATAAGAGCTCACTGCTAGTAACAGTTTTGTCTGTTTGGCATATGGAAGTATCAAACACTCAAATCATGGTAAAAAGAAATTGATGAAACATATACTGAAGCACCTTTTAAGGATTAGAAACAAGGGTAATTAATTCAGAAAGATTTAATTTCCACGAAATTATTAGTGTCTCAGTGTCAAAAAAAATTATTAGTGTCTACAACTATATGGTCTCTAGTTACATTTGTCAATTTTTACCTTCATCAAAGACATGTCAATGCAAACACCACCATGAGGTGCCAACGTGTGACCCTCAATTGATGTAGCCCCACCATATGGTACAATTGGCACCTGTCTCGAAGAAAAAGGCATCATCATTCAGTTCTATAGTGGAACCCTCATACAAGTAATTAGCCATCATGAAAATATTGAGAGACATCCACACCGTTTGACTATAGCTGGAGGCAGCAAATGAAGGTAAAGAATTCCTTTACTGAGAATCTGGCATTCTCAAGTTGAAAATTGATTTCCAATTTTCTAAACAGATTTTAAATGACACATGTAACAAAGTACAAGAGTCAGACGAGAAAAACGAGAAGCCAGAAAGATTCGTTACATCACACGTGATTAGCAGCAGTACCAAGGTCATGTAAACTAAAACAACCAATAGAAGTCAGAAATATAAAAATCTAGCTCAGCATAGTGTGATGGAAAGTGGATTTTCACAATTCACACAATAAAATGTAGTAAGTCTAGCAGACGGATAACTGATGCGGTTCTTTTCTAAAAAAAATGCAAAAGATTCGCACCGTGTTTGCATTAATGAGACATACCTTGTACTTGTTACAAGCCATCACAATCTTCTGTACCTCATCCTGGGACCTGCAAAATTTGATTTGGGCTAGCATTACAATCTCTGAGATAGTGAGATAAGGACAAGGTCAACACATAACCCCACAAGATGAACTTTGGTATCAATCAGTATCTATCACTATTCAGTAATCAGTACTACTGTTAGATCAGGTTATACCTCGGGAAGACGACGACATCGGGCACATTGACTGCCTTGTGGAAGCTGTTCTGCGGCGTGCCATGGTAGTGCCTCTCCTCGTAGTCCACCGTCAGGTTCTCCTGCGAGGACGGACACTTAGCAGTCAGCTCAGCTCAGCTCACCTCAACGGCGAAAGCATCCTCACTGAAAAGGCCACGAGCTCATCACCCCGAGGAAGGAAGCGAGCTCGTCGATGAACTCGTTCGGCACGCGCTTCCGCTCCCCGCGCACCACCAGCTCGGTGCTCTCCTTGCCCCCGACCCTGCAGAACAAAAGCAACGCGTCAATACGCAACCGCGGGATCGAGTGAGCGATCGGTGTGGGGGGCGGGCGGGCGAGCACCGGTGGTCGACGCCGGAGTCGCAGAGGGCGACGGTCGTTCCTCCGGCGGCGGCGGCGGCGGCGGCGGCGAGGAAGGAGAGGAAGGCGGGGAGGCGGCCGCCATGGGAGGAGGAGGGTGGGGTTTGGGAGTGGGAGTGGTGGTGGTGGTGGTAAGGGGCGGGCGGCGGGAGGCGGAGGGAGGAGAGGGGGAGGAGCGGGCGGCGGGAGCGGGAGAGGCGGAGGAGCGCGGCGGCGGCGGTGGCCATGGCGGCGGAGGAAGTGGGGGCGAGAGCGAGAGTTCGCGAGTGATGATGAGATGTATGGGGCGCGCGTGGGCTGGGCACGTTGATCCACCTGCGTGGCCGTCGACGTCGTCTTGTGGTGGGGGGTGGCACGGCGTCGTTGGACCGCGTGCCCTCCTCGCTTCAAAGGGACTACAAGTTATTAGTATGATTTTTGAACACAAGGCGTTTGTAGTCCAACGGTTAGGATAATTGCCTTCCAAGCAATAGACCCGGGTTCGACTCCCGGCAAACGCATTTTTGTTTTTTTTTTTCACTTTTGTAAAACACACATCCTTTCTTTTATTTTTGTTGAAACACGGTTTTCAAGGAAAAATATAAATATTTAGAGACTCCGAAAACCATAAATATTTAGAGAACTACATTCTTTTATTTTTCTGTTAAACTACCAATTTTAAAGCTCTCAAAAGTTAAATGAAAGCTACTCTTTTATTTCCTATAGACTCTTAAAAATATCTCCGACTTCAACAATAACCACCATCTCTTAGCCCTATTCGTTTTTCTCTTCTATTTTAACATGTATTGTATGTCTATGGCTAGTTTTACACCACATAACATTTCAAATATGAATATTTCTAATACATACATTTCAATTGAATCCAAATTCACAATTTCAAACACAACAATTCAAATACAAATTTAAAATTTTCAAACAGTACAGAGGTGAAAACAACATTAGCTCTCAACCTTCTTTCTTTGCTTATACCACCGCCTTCACAAAATAACTCAATTTTTTCATCCATCCCATATAGGGGATGCCTACCTCGCGCAGACGCGCGAGAAGGGTAGGTCGAGCGCACTTTTTTCTTTTGTTGTATTCCTATCCCAGTCCGACTCCCCAACTTTTCGGCCCATACACGCGTGGCAGGCTGGCAACCGCACAGCCTAGTGCCGTAGAGCTAATGTTAGCACTACCAAGGAGTAACAATTAGAATTAAGTAGTCCTTTATAATGAAATAATAAATAAACAATTGAGTTGAAATTTTTCAAAAATTTAGGTACATTTGTTTTAAGATTCGGATTGAAATTTTTGAAATTCAATTTGAAATTTGAAAAATTCAAATTAAAAGTTTTCATTTTTGGGTTGAAAGTTTTTGAATTATAAGTTGAAGGTTTTTGAATTTTGGTTGAAAGTTTTCGAATTATGAGTTGGAAGTTTCCAATATTCAAATTGAAAATTTCAAATTTTAAGTTGAAAGTTTTCAAATTTTGGCTTGAAATTTTTCAAATTTCGAGTTGAAAGTTTTCAAATTTCAAGTTGAAAGTTTTACATTTTAAATGAATTTTAATTTTTTTAGGAAGTTTTAGATTTAATTTGAAAGTTAAGAAAATTTTGTATAGATTTTCAATTTTTTAGTAAAAAATAGAAAAATCTTCCGCCAATAAAAAAGGAAAGGTTATCTTAATTTAGTAACTACTACTTAATTAAACTAATCATGATCTTTTCAAATCCCATTGTAACCGCACGCACGTGGTAGCTGGTTGGCTCATCGGACGGAATATGAATCGCCTATAGCAGGTGGTCCAAAAAGCGTATGCGGCCGTGGGCCTAAAACGCGCGCTAGCCGCGCCGCCATCGCGCGCGAGAATTAGGCCCCCTTTGATTTGTAGGAAAAGTGTAAGAAATTTGAAGGATTTCAATACTATGGAAAATATTCCTATGAAAGCCTTTGAAACAAAGGATTGAATCCTATACTATCCTTTAAAATTCCTATGGAATGGCTAATCCTATAGAGATTTTGGAGGAAAGCTAGCAAGAGGTCCAACCTCTTGAAAAAATTCCTTTGAGTCTATCTCTCTCATCCAATTCCTGCGTTTTTCCTGTGGTCCAATCAAACGGTCATTCCTGTGTTTTCCTGTATTTTCTAATCCTCTGTTTTACACCTGCATTCCTGTCAGAATCCTACGTTTTTCCTATTCCTCCGTTTTTCCATTCCTGCGATTCAAAGAGGCCCTTAGCTTTTCCGTCCCATGTATACTATAATACCCTCCACTATATCAAATCCAAAGGCAATAGTCCTTCAGTTTATCTAGTACCAATGCAATTGTCTCTTATTTTATCTAAGTAACAATGCATTTGTTCCTACTTTCACTGCAAATTTGAACGATATGATATTACCCCAGACAATATCTACAGAAAATTGAAGTGTACAGAAGAGCCAATATCTACATACATGTTCAACTGTTCAAGCTGCACAACTGGCATTAACTTCAAGAACTTGTAGAGAATAAACAACTCGAAAGAGAAAACAAACTTTTCAATTCTTCATGTTTACTGGAAGGAGGGTGCAAACATGTCACAGATAGCCACTGTTATTCTGCTCAATTCTGATATCTGGGAGTTCAATATTTCAGGAAAATAACTACAGAACTTACAGATCATACACAATATGACAATTGTTCATCAATCAACAACTTACAAATTGAATCAAACAATATTTGGGACGGCAGATTGGGAGCGCTACCTTGTGAAGTGATTACCCGGAGTTGGGGGATCCAATTTTAGGTACCTGTTTAGGGAAATTGTTGGAGCCTAATTTTTACTTGGAGGCTCAAAATATTTGCATTGGGAGCTATATTGGGTATATGGGTATGCTCTTAGTTTGGATTTGTTTTTTGAAAAGATATGCGGTTGCAAAGAGATTTGAAGTAGCATAACATTCTGGACAACAAAGATAATTACTCCTCCAAAGATAAACCACAAAATTTTCTACACAATTAATTTAACATGAAAAATTCCCAATAAACAAGAAATTATGTGTATTCTTCCACCGCAAGCTTGCTTCCTTCAAGGTCCATTTCAACGTCAAAGTGAAACAAACTCAAAACGAACCATTTCGCCTCAATGGAGCTTTAATCCCAGATGTCAAGATCGATCACCCAACAAGCCGGAACGTTTGGCCTTATCAAACTCAATCCAAAATGGAGATACCAGCCGGTAAGCTGGAACATTTTCGACATCCTTACGTGACATTTCCGAAACATGAACGACGTTACGGTGGTCTGCTTTGCAGAGATATTTCATGGCAACTTTAGATCCATCCACAAAGTTGAACGCCTCAAGAATTGCCATCCTCGAACGATCACAGGCTGCTATAGGCCTCGGATCTATGTTCATGGCTTGGAGCACGACAGAGTTCCTGAGAATATGATGTGCCAACTCCAGCTGGTCTTTCTGACCGTAAAATCCTGCGATATTGACCTCCTTGAGATGGTAGTGTGGGCATGGAGGAAGAGTTCTTAGTTTACCATGAGCTTTGCGATACCGGAGGTGATCACGACAATTCATCCACATCTATAAATACAGAAAAAAAAAAAGACCTTGTAAGAGCAGCATGTAATAAATTAAACACACGAGCATGATATATGATTATATGATGGTCAGGCCAATATCAGCATCAAATTAGATGCATTGCCAATTGCTCAATAATCAGTATATGTAAAGGTAATTCCTAATTCAATGGAGCTGTTCATTTCAGCATCCTTAATGACAACTAATGAAAAGCATTTATAAGTTCACTGACAATTTGTCGGCAAAATACATAATTTAAGACTTGAAACTTACATGAAATTCAAGCTTTTCCATCAAGGGAGCAGCCTCCAAGATGCAGGCAAAATCTAGAATGTCAGCATCCCATTTCCTTGGGCCAGAAAATGTCAATTCCAATCTCAGATGTTTTAGATAAATAAATTTGATTGGTTTGTCTGGCAAAGTAACCCTCTGAAACATGCACACAAATAACAATGAACAAAAATAGTGTAACTTGAGTTAACCTGTAAGATGGAAGTCTACAAGTAAATTGGGAATATAAAGAAGTGATGTGTCTGCAACCTCAAGTTCACGACATTGCAAAGTCAGCATCTCGAGACGTGGAAGAGTGCTGGGAAGTTTGGTGAAAATATACTGAAGAGAATCAGAAATGTCCCATGACTTTATGCGTAAATTTGTAAGCACATAAATTCCAGGAGGTGCTAATGGTATCAATGGACCAATGTACTCGAGTGTTGTCAGGCCAGAGTTTAACTCTATCTCTTTGAGACATGGGCATTCATAGACATACAAATGCTTAAGCTGGGTTGAAAGATGAGTAGTCCGTAAGCTTGTAATCAATTTACAGCAATATATTCCAAGAAACTCCAAACAGTTGCAATTGGACAACAAAAGTTGTAGATCTTCATCAGTAATGCCCACATCTAGCAGCTTAAGCCTTTTAAGGTTCTGAAAACCCTTAAAATCTGCAGGTGGCTTCAGAGAAATGGAACCAAGTTTCAAAGACTGCAAATTTACCATGTTAGCAGCATCAAAAATCTGAAATGCAAAGTTATATGGCTCATCTATGGGCCAGTGGAAAGATCTGAAATCAAGAACAAGTTGCTTTGTCTTCGATTTGATGGCGAAGTTCACCCATCCATTGATGTGATACGCATTTTCATTTTCTAAAAGTCCTATAACTTCGATTTTCTCAACCCCTCCACCGTTGTGCTGCTGCAAGATTGCGTCCACCCTCCTGATAAACTCTTCAGCATTTAGCTTCCTGCCTTCAGGTGTTATGTCTCTTTCGATGTAGCGCCTTGACATTATTGATCCGATAACTAAGGTTTAGGTTTGTGTGGCTGCACCAAGTGCGGTTCCATTGGCTAGATAATATGCTCGTTCTAGCAGCTTCTCTTAACGGTAATTTTGACACGATAGTGCAGAGAATATCCTGTAGTAAATACAAATAGATTAAATATACAGATTAGCGAACAGAGATACGGAAAGGTTCTTCTACTAAAGGCATTTTGCATCATCTTTTTGCCGGGTCGGCTGAAAGATTAGGCCGAACAGCGAACAAATACAACGGGCCTGTTTACTTTAATGCAAAAAAAAAATCTTACCAAATTTTGGCATTACCAAGATTTTAGCAAAGTTGTCAAAATTTTGGCAGGATTTCTTATATAGTTACCAAAATTTGGCAGCAAACTAAATGTGGCCACTTTTTTTTTTAACTTTACCAAAATTTGGTAAGGTTGAAAATGGCATCAAATTAAACAGGCCTAACATCATCTTGTGAGGAGGACCAAGATGCTAAATTCGAGATCGATATTTCATACCTCGGGTAGGTTGCTCAACTGAAGTCTCCATTTCTTCCTCTTCATCATTTGTCCATGCAGGTCTTCTTTTTAGGCTATCCTCTTTCTCTTTTCCATTTTATCTACAGTAAAGGAACAGAATAATCACATAACATGGATACAAGCATAACTGCATAAGAGCAGTATTTTTTTCTCCTTGTCATGCCACTTCTATAATTAGCTTATCACATTTATTTTTTTTAAATGAAGCGCGCCATGACTTCAACCTTTTTTTTTTTTGGCTGCGTGGGGTTTGGAGCAACTTAAAAGTTAAAACCGAAGCTCATTTCCAGTAGGACACCAAGCAAAATAGTCATATCGAATCGGTTGTAACTTGTATCCCTTTTACCAAGGCTCTGTTTAGATCCCCTAGCAAAATTTTTCATACTGTCACATCGAATGTTTAGACACATGCATGGAGTATTAAATATAAACGAAAAAATAACTAATTACATAAATTGCGTGTAAATTGCGAGAAGAATCTTTTAAGCCTAATTGCTACATGATTTGATAATGTGGCGCTACAGTAAACATTTGCTAATGACAGATTAATTAGGCTTAATAAATTCGTCCCGTAGTTTAAAGGCGGAATCTTTAATTTGTTTTGTTATTAGTCTACATTTAATACTTTAAATGTGTGTCCATATATCCGATATGACGCGTAAAAACTTTTCACCCTTGGATCTAAACAGGGCCTAAGTTTATATAGGACAATGTGTGTATAGCGTCTGAATTCAAATGAGGACTCAGAAGATTTGATGTAGCTAGCTGACATAGTTCAGACTTCTGAGGGTCCTAACTGTGAAACAAATTACAGAGCACTTACTTCTCTAGATTCCAATCAAGCCAAATCTTGATCTTATTATCTAATTTAATTAATTAACTGCAGCTAATCCAATCTAATAGTAGAACCTATTCAACTCAGGAATCAAGAATCATGGTACAAGCAGATGCGAAAGGTTACCTTGGGTCTCTTGGGGAGGAGGCGGGAGGTCCCCTGCCGCCGCCGCCGGCGAGGGAGGCTGTGCGGCTTCGACGGGGACGGCGGAGTTGCGCCGTGCTGACGTGCTCGCCGGAGCGGTCGCAGTGCCAAAGGGGGCGGCGTTTTAACGGGCTCTCGTTAACACACGGAGTACCTAAATCCTAATATGATACGAAAAATCAGAAATTAGCCTAGAACCATGCTTTATCTGAATTTCAGCACGTTGAATAAGGTAAGGAAAAGCCAAAACTTTTACCAAAAAGAAGCACCAAATAATCTAACTCTAATCTAATACTCCCTCGTTATATTTAACGTCGTTGACTTTTTTAAATATGTTTGGCCGTTCGTCTTATTTAAAAAATTTAAGTAATTATTAATTCTTTTCCTATCATTTGATTCATTGTTAAATTTACTTTTATGTATACATATAGTTTTACATATTTCACAAAAGTTTTTAAATAAGACGAACGGTCAAACATGTTTAAAAAAAATCAACGGCGTTAAATATTAAGGAAGGAGGGAGTATAATCTGGAGTATCTATCTATCTATTACTCTCTCCAATTCATATTATAAGTCGTTTAACTTTTTTTTCTAATCAAATTTTTTTAAGTTTGATCAAATTTATATAGAAATATAGTAGTATTTTCAACACAATTCAAACATATTATGAAACTATATTTAAATTTAGTGTTTCATATTTTAGATATTGTTAATTTTTTTCTATAAACCTGATCAAACTTAGCAAAGCTTTACTAGATAAAATGTCAAACGATTTATAGTATGAAACGGAGGTAGTATATGTTATCGCCACCGATGTGGTCATCCTCCGTAGAGCTGCAGCTTCGCCTCCTCCAAAAGGCCATGTCCTCAAGTGTTTGATGAAATTAAGTCTTGGCATGCCACAAATTTTTTGACAAATTTTTACGAGCTTTGGCTGCTTGTGTTACCTTTGTTTTTTACTCCTCAGGTTCACGTCCGATAGTTCTCTTTTGGAAGTTTTTCCCCTTACTGCCAGTTGACACTTGACAGTCACTAGCTACATGGATTATGATAATCACACAATGTTCGAGTTCTTGGTTGCAACCAGCTAGACAAGAAGGACGGGTTCCTCTGTATTTTCTTCATTTGAGAGTTTTTAAGATCACTGCAGGTCCCGTTCTTACCAGATGATGTATGAGGATTAACATAATTCCTGTCTAGAATTAGTGGTTGTTGGAGTGTTGGACATGTTAACTAGTGTCACTTAATTAAATTCGAGAAAATTTTGAATAAAGAGAAAACAATAGAGAGGATAACATAACAATAATCTGGTGAAATTTGAATGCTACAGCTAGACTAGCAGGTGAAAAGGCACATTTGATCGAACATTGGTGGTGATTTCATTTTTTTTTGTTACAAATGAATTCAAACAGGCACCTGCTCCACCTTTATGATAAACTCTGCAAATGCCTTGGCTATTCTTCCTGTCCAATGTTGTGTGCAAATACTCCTACTCCTATGTCACAAGGAATTTCACAAAGTTGACCTGCTGTATTATTTCAAACTCTTATCAAATCAGTTCAATCACATTGGAAATCGAGAGTCTATACCAATACATGTACCGTGAGATGAGTTCAATCAGAAGGACTATGACATGAGCTATATATGAACCATCAACTACCTAAAATCCAGAACACCACCTACTAGCATATAACCCGAACTCAGATATCTACTACTGTAGCAGTCTGCTCATTACGGACTCAGACGTACTTGACTACTCCTAATTAAACCTTGGGACCTTTACCTCAAAGTCGAACCACCGTTTCATCAGTATATCATCTTGTAGTCCGAAGCGTAACCAGCCCCAAGATCTGTCTTGTCCTGCTCAGCGTTAGCCTCGAGCTCATCGAGCTGATCTTTCAGCTTCTGCCCCATCTCCTCTTGCAGTTGCTTCTTTATCTTGAGCGCATCCAGGTTGAGCTTCCAGAAGGCTCGCTGTGCTTTCTCATCATCAGCCTTCAGCGCGGCCTTCTGCGCCTTGGTCAGCTTGTCAGATTTCCAAATGATAATCATCAGGAAACCAAAAATAAATAAATCCAGGATAGTAGAGAATATCAGAGACCATCTAGCCCATACTAAGAGCAGGTACAATAGCAGGCTAAAAACCGGCTGTACCGTATTAATGGTGTAGTATATTTTTATAGCTAACTATTGTATGAATGGGCTATTAGATTGGCTATAGATGTTTTGGAGCCAGTAGTTGGCTGTACTATTGACCTTGCTCTAATAATCTTGTTAAAAAATATGTAATAAGTCACCGAAAATAAAAAGGCATCATTATTAGCAACTACTAATTACGACCAGCGGTGAAGCCAGCTCCGAGGCTCTACATCTCCATTGTGTATTGGCGTAAATACTCATCAAATGTCGTCAATGATCTTTAATTAATCAGCATGTTTTGACAACATCGATCGTAAGAGCATGTACAATATCAAACTATTAGCCAGCTATAAACATATTTTAATAAGATAAAAGATGATAGAGAAGAGCAGCGGGCTACAGATATGTAGCCAGCTGCAGCACGGACTCCAAGACACACTGAGTGTATGACAGATGAGACCATATATTAATAGTATAGTAAGCAACTATTGTATGAATTAACTATAGATAAATTGGAGTTAGTAGTAGGCTATACTATTAAACTTGCTCTAAGAAGGAATCATATCTTATACATATAAGCTTCCGTGCACACCAACTAGCAAATGTCACAAAAAGTTCTAAAAAAACTGAACATTTTCTCCTAATAGTATTACACATATATGTAAAGTCTCATATTCAAATTCATTATATTTAACAGTTAAAAACATGAAAAATCTGACAGTTTTAAGCAGTTTTAAGGGTAAAAATCTATCATAATTTTGTCTTTTTCTTTTGTTATGGCTAAAAGATAAGATTTCATATGTAGGTGTATGTCTTTTTTTTTGTCTTTTTTTACAGCTTGGGCTTTGCTCGAAGCGACCTACGGAGAATCGGTTCGTTTGGTTTTTAAGCTAAGCCAAAGCTTTGCGAGCTCGAGCCAAGCCTGAGCTTTTTGTCCACCCCTACCCGTGCGCGAGTTCGGTTCCTAGCGCGTATGCGTGAAATAGGAGTAGCATTCCTGCGTGGGGTTCATCACCCTCCCGCGTTATCCATCCTCTTCCAAACCCAAACCCCACGAGCTCCCCTCCTCCCCTGGACTGGATAGCAATCTAGGGTTTTATCCCGAGCCCGCGCGCCGCTCCAATGGCGCTCGCGGGCGCCTCCTCGTCGGCCTGCCTCCGCCGCCTCAACCCGCTCCTCTTCTCCGCCCACCGCCGCCCTGCGTGGACCCCGCGCCGCGCCGCCCGCAGGTTCTGCGCAGGTC
>CM020184.1:26751034-26763621 GCA_009805545.1 Oryza longistaminata | reverse complement strand
AAGAACAGAGAAACCAACCATTGAAAATTTGCCAAGTTCTGCCAAGCAAATTCAACACGGGGACAATCAAGGAGTGAACCAGGTTGACTTAGCTAAGATTGCGACAGTTTGACGAAAATTAATACTCTGTCACCTATAATCGGCCATAACATTCATTTAGTGCTCACCAATCTTTTGTTCATAACAGAGAAATTGGCAACCCCAAGTTTTCTGTCTTGCAATATAGATAATGGGTCGTTATGATCGGTCCAGGGCTAATCTTCAGCACTCCTGTTTTTCCAGAGAGTCTGGATCTGAACATGACTGTGTATGAAATCATATAAACCCGGATAGTATTGTTATAAAGGAGATAATGCGAAAGTCTTGATTCGTGACTGTATACCTTATATCCGAAAGAACACCTTTCTTTATAAACCTGGGTTTGCAACCTAATTGCATGCCTATCACTAAGTGCGATTCTTGAGCAGGGGAGATACATGAAATGTCATATCGGAAAGTGATGGGTTTTAACGAGTCAAACTCCAAAAACTGGAGGGCATACAAGTGTGACAGCCCTTATACAAAGAATGCACGAGCTTCTTTTGTATGTATGGCCTTATTTGTGAACCAAAAGCTTGTCGTCAGCTTTGCAGCAAGCAAAAACGTGGCATTTAAGCCTCAAAAAACAGTGCCAACAGTGAATTTGCTCAACATACGGAAGAGGATTGTCAACAGCTTTCTCCTGCATTCCGACTTGAACCTGACAAGCGATGGCATCCACTTTGCATCGTAGATTCCATTGGGACAACACAATACAAGAATAAGAGAACGCCAACATCTAGTGAATACGGAACTCGTTTGAACTTGCTTTTTACTTTGATCCAATGTTGCCAACATACTACTTCTTGGTTACTTAGGAAATCATCAGGTTGACCAACAATAGTTACAGGCTAATATTAATTCACTACCGTCCGTTGCCTTCCCCAATGCGGCGGGTCCCCGACAGGATTTCATCAGCAATAATGGGTGAACAACGTGTCTCCCCAAACTGTCAAGGGAAACAATCAGCAATTTGTGCCCAGCATATTTTGCCACTAACGTTCATGCCTGTTCTCCCGACGTCTCCCCTGTCATTTGTTTTGCTATTTAATATTCAATAGCTAACATTAATGATTGGTGTGTTGTTCAAAATAAATCTAGTTCATTCGACGAAAATCAAAGAACAAATTTGATGCAGTCTCCTTCCTCCGTAACATTGCGTACCATTTGCCCAAATATAGGAGCGCTTTTTTTTTAAGGCTTTTGTGCAGGAGAGTTAAGAATACTAGGTACGGTCAGAATTAACTTTAAAATGGATGATGCGGTTGTGCGATTGGTTCAGAAAACGGAGGGGAAGTAGGTGGAGAAGGTTGCTCACAATACATTTTGATCTTTAGGACAACTTTTGAATGCTAGAAATTGCTTATATAACCACGTGGTGTTTTTGGGGGATATTATCCGGGGAAGTAATTGAAAAGCAAAAGACATTGACACAGGAATGACTTTCTTCTTTTCCTGATCACCCACCGCAACACACAGATCACCACATCTCGGGTATTACAAGCAAATTGCAAACATCAGCATATGCGGCAACAAAAACATCCGCTGGCAAAAGAGAAGACTCTCAGGCCGTGTTGTATTGCAATACACACGTCCCATGAATAAAATCATTCCTGCACAGAGGCTAAGTTTGTAAATACAGCTATGAGTACACTACATTTTCATCACATACAGTCGTCGACGCCAAAGATCAATTTTGTGAATAGCTGTTCAGACTGTCCTTTGTAATATCGCAATATAAGTGCAACAAACTGAATAAATTTAGTGAGCGCCGCGCCGGAGACAGGATATGCTTAATGGTGGTGATTTTCATCCAAACTATTTCTCCCATTTTATATTCACCACATTTTGAAAAACGGAGCAATGATACATACCCCATCGTGATTAAAATAATTGCAAGGAGATGATGAAACACAATAGCCACAAGATTAAAGATAAGTAAGAATGTACCTGTTGCTTGGATCCTACCTGCTCACACGGTAACTTGTGAAGTATTCAGTAATCTACCGGTAGGTTCTTTCAGAGGTATTTTCCACTTCTCTGGTTGTAGAATGCATTCTACACACCCCCCACTCTCTCTTGAGGTATCATGATCCCTGGATGTTGTGCGCCTCTAGAGTAACAATAATAGTCCCATGCAGAAGTAATGTGAATTTGTCAGCTTCTGTATGTCCATAATACTCATAAAAGTATTTTCACTTTTCTTAATATATTTTTCGCCTTAGATTATATTCATGCGATCAGATAGAAGTGTGTCAGTGCTAATGTCTCGGCTAAGAAAATGAGATGACGTTATGATTTATGCTGCTGTAAAAGCCCATATTCCACACTATGACATTCCTACGCTATACTTATATATAGACCAGCTTGGTTAACAAGTAAACGATTTCCTGTGCAAGCGATAATACACAAATATATATTATCCAACACCTCACGTCGAAATATTTCTCCTACCTCGCCACATGAGGTGCATCAGCCATACAGGTACAAAACTAGACTCTCAAATTCACAGCCGAGAAGAAACACATTAGGTAACTTCTCGAATCAAGAAAGCCAATCTCGACACATTTTTTTCTCGTTTAACACTAATCTCACGCAGTTTAACGCATGCACAATAATGATAAAGAATGGCAATACACTACCAAGCAGTGGCGATCGATGGATCTATGTACACGACATGCCCACAACGTTGTTACCAGAAACATCATTAAAAAGTAACCGGCAACAAGGCATCCCTTGATTGCAAGCTAGCCAGTATGTGACACGTACCAAATTGCTTGGATCATCAATTTTACCGTAGAATCGTTTTTGCGGGCCGCTACCTTTCTAAGCGCACAGCTCAAATTCCAGTCAGTTAAGAGAACTAATTAGCAACTATAACGTCGCAAGACAAGTCAAGCAAAAAAAGCCTCAGAGCACAACAAATCTCTTAATACTACTCTTATTTCTTGATAACACACAAATTGCCTTATTGAATGTACATTACAAATATATGTGCCAACTAATTGATACTATACGCCCTATTCCAGCAAAATTACATACTGTAAATGACACCTCTGATATTAGGTTCTCTGGGGCTAAAACATCGTTTTGAAAGTTTCGTTCTAAGCCAATATATATGGATTCCCCCTTGACTGGGGAAACCCTTCTTGAAGATAATTGTGCTCTTTGTACAACTGAGTAAAGTCAGATACAACACGTAATAACCTACTGAAAAAGTAGAAGTATTTATCACGGTTGACACATGCCCAGCTACCAACTGGACTCTGTAGTACCTCTACACTAAGCTGGTAGTATTCAACACTATATGCCAGATCATGTAGAGTTTTTTTCAAAAACAGTTCATGCTATTAGTTTATCTTAAACTAGTCTAACAAAGTTGCAGACGTGAAATATTGTGGTAATTAACATATAAGTTCAAATTTGACTACTGACATTACGCAGAATATTCAATTGAGGTTATACCACCCTGACACCGCCCAAAATGAAATACATATGGGGAAGAAGATTTAATAATACTGAAATCATACCACCACATATAAATCATTCCCTCGAGTTGGCACCCAAAAGATTATGTACCCCACATTGTATATATGCTTGTAACTCTTTGGTAAATTGAGGAGCGAAGTTTAAATGATTAATATTAAATTACAACTCTTGTATACTATTATAAAGAAACGGCCCTTTCAAAACCAAGGTCTACGTCTTTTTCATTAGAAGCTCTTAACATGAGCGCTTCTAATAAACCTGCATCCTGTAGAGAGTATTAAGAGAGGCAAAAATGTAGTGATGTATCCCACCTTACAGTCTTCCCAGGGAATAGGCCGATAATAGAGCCAAAACCTAAGACCGACTAAGATTGTCGCTGATGATAAGCTTTGTTCTAGGGGGTTGAGTGCGCTTGAACAATATAAAATATCGCCCGCATCCCTAATCACTAATAAACCTCATGATACATAATACTAACTAGAATGCAAATTGCACTTGCTATATTGCAATGTTTGAAAATGAGAGGTACAAACTGTTCGAGTGTAAAGTATGGTTCATTCCTTCACACAGAAAAGGATCTCAAAGAAGTGTAAAAGCGCGTCACTAAAAAGCCTAAGACTTCCTCGTGACGTCACGAAATCACGAAGAATTGCACCACACCATACGCATAATCAAGTTAGTGGATTGTAGTGGCTTACTTCCGCGTACCTGAACAGGAAAGCATCAAATTTGGCGTGATGTATCTAACGACATTTTTAAAAAATATCGTAACCGGATGTCTTGTTTACTCTGAGATCAAATGATTTTTTTTTAATCAACTAGAATATTTATTATTCCATCCCAAGTTGTCACCTATATTGAGACTGGCAATCTCAGAATAATAACCTAAAGGCGAGGCTCCGCCTGCTATGAATTGGATCGAAATCAATTATGACGAGCTCTATCCCATGACTTTGCCTACCGACCAACGAATACATTAGAGTACCCGGCGCACGCTCCATGCAATTATAGAGAGTTAAAATAAATACTTGTAATTAAGCAGATCATGTGTCCTTCTGTGCAATCCACTGCTCAAAAATAAACATAAGGAAGTTAGGAGCAAGGGGTATTATATGGAGTTTTAATATTAGTAAAAATCCATAGTAACTATTATAGAATTAGAAATGAATTTCACTTTACTTTCTTTACCTAAAGCCACTTCAAATAAAAGATTAGCAAAAACAAGATATAGCAAGTTACAGGTCGCATATAAGGAAACAATGAAAGAAAATACTGATCCTAGAACTTCCAGAAAAAGGGTCGCACTTTTCTTTCCACTCCCAAACTCTTTTAGTGAACCTCTCCATCTCTTCCGGGTCAGAAATCTGTTTGTCCGGTAAGCTCGGCATTTTCATTGTATTCCCTTATCTCAAGTAGCGTTAAACTCACTCGTTTCCACCAACCAAATCCATGAAGCGATGTATGAGTTGCTAGAACAAAAATAATGTAGATAGAACAATCGCTGCATCAACTGTCACAATAGTCGCTTGCCGATATTTCTACAAAAACCCAATCACGCCCACCATATTTTTATGTCATTCATATGATCAGAAATAGTGGCATGTAAGCATCTATTCGACAACTGAAGTGCACTCGCTCATCGAACATCTTGAGTCACGTCACCATAGCCAATCCAAAGTCGCGGAAGGCCCTTTCCTTTCATGACGGAAATAACCGTTTATCAAGAGAACAATACAAAAACCCTGGGCTGTAATCTATATCCTGAGTACTTTAACACAAAAAAGCGGACAATTTAGCATAGTAAAGTGAAGAATCATCACGTGAGGATTTATTTCCCCCCCCGCACTTCAATTAAATTTTGTGGTCACCTGGGGCGGGGGCGGGGTCGCCAGTATTAAGGGGTGTGGCGCGTTGGCAACCTGGACCGCGCAGGGAGGAACTGGCGTGCGGGACTGGACCCGGAATAGTAACTGGGGTGCCATTGCTATATGTGCAAGGGCGAGGGGGGGAGACAAGCTGTGGTGGAGCGCAAGGGGGCATGATGGGCTGCCGGGAATATCCAAAAGGTTCTGGTGAACTTGAAACAGATGTTTCAGTTAACTAAGCTTATCTTCGCTGGTCTGAATTCGTAAGAGCATGTGTGGAGTAGGCGAGATGTGACAGCACTGCTGTGTATTCGTGGCATGCAGGATAACAGAACGGTATGAGTTCTTTCTCTGAGGTCCACGCCCCCCCCGCCCCCAATTTTTAGGGCTAGTTTAATCTTTATAACATACAGTGTATGAACGGTATTGGCCCTTTTTTGGTGTAACGTACTCAGGATATACTGGTAGGTACTTCCGTATGAAGGAAGAGCCTGTGTGCTAGCGATAGTATAAGAGTTTATCGGCTGAGAGTGAGACGCGTACAGCAGGATTGCACTCAGGTTTGTACTCTACTGCACATCTGATAATGAAATCGAGTAAAACTTCTATTTTGTGTTCAGCACGATTTGGTGAAGTGCATGCTGGTGACTGACTCATTTTTATTTACTTAGTTGATGTTCTGGCTTACGACGCATCTGCAAGTCTCGTGAACTTTTAAGTTGGTTGTGGAAAGATGTTAAGCTGCTGAAGGATCCAAGAACAGATTGACCCGAGAGGGCAGTTCACTAAAAAGTTTGGGGAGTGGAAAGAAAAGTCCGCTTTTTTCTGAAGCTAGATCAATTTTTCTTCATTGTTTCATTATGCACCTGTAATTGCTATATTTGTTTTCCTAATATGAATGTGCTCATTTGCTAATTTATTGGATTTATTATTGAACCATGATCTACGCCTTGCGAAACGTACTCTTTTTTTTACGTGGTTTGCCATTGAAGGCTCATGTGCATTACAGTTTTTAACTATCTTCTGGTATCGATTATCGTGTTGGTGCGTACCTGTCATAGATAATTTCGATGCATCTAAGACTGACCACTCTTTAAGTTTTATTCTGAAAGTTGCCAGTTTAAACTATCATGAACTTGGGATAGAATAATAAATATTCTAGTTGATAAAAAAATCATGATTCTAGAAGGTTTTACATATTTTAAAATTTCTAGTTATCACTCCAAATGATGTTTCCTTTCCAGGTACGGGAGCACTATCACTAATCAGATTAAGCGATTGGGTGCATCTTGTGATTGGAGTCGTGAGCGTTTCACTCTTGATGAACAATTAAGTCGTAAGTGTAGCCTTTATTTTCCATTGCAAATGATGCAATTTGCATATGTTAGTACATGTATCTATTCATTATAGTGATGGTAGATCAACCCCTCAACCTCAAGCTTATCATCAGTGCTTGGTGGTTTGCACAACTGATGTCTCACTATTTTTTTTCTTTCTATTTACAGGTGCAGTTATTGAAGCATTTGTTAGGCTTCATGAAAAAGGGCTTATATATCAAGGTAATTAATATAATCATTACTCGCTTTATTACAAAGGAAGCAAATGTGCATAATCTTGTGCTGATATTATGTGTGATAGTTTTCAGTTTTTTTAATCTTTTCCCTTTGCTTTTTTCTGTCCGTATAACCTAATTTTCTTGGTTGTAGTTTCAAATTGACTATGTTAACGTATTTAGTGTTGATAGATTTAGTACTAATTGATTTTGAAAAAAAAAATCAGTGTCAATAGTTTGAACAGTAGTGAAACAGAGATACATGAGGTTGGGGCTGGTGGTAATCACTTTATTTTCTATGTAACGTATTATCACTTTATCAGTTACAGCACAAGTTTCAGAAGTTTCCCAGGGTCCTATTTGGAACAAACTTTAAACTTTTAGTCCCAAACTGTATCAAGTGCATCCATTTATTTTGCTGATAGGATAGGCCTGTGGTGTAATGTACATCATAAATTTTTGAATCAGAATTGTAGGATTTGTTGGCTATGAGCTTTATTGTTGCTTACTGGAGATTAAGTTCTCTTATGACTGGCATTTACAAGCAGAGAGGAGCGGCAACAAGATTTACTAAAATTATGTCCTAAGCAATTTGTTACTTCCATCACTAGTATCAAGATGCCTTTTGCCATATGTATTTAATATGTTCTGTTGTACACACTTGAGTGAGTTCATGTCCATGATGCCTGTGCTTGTTATGCCATTTTCTCTTGTGATAGTTGCGTCGTTGAACAGAAATTTAGGATTTTTTCTTCATTTGATTCTTGTGTTTTTCCTGAATTTGAGGGTCTAGTTTTGCCTTAAGTGACCTTGATGGTAAATATTGGTTAATTTATTGTATTTTCGTTCACAGGATCTTATTTGGTCAACTGGTCTCCGAACCTGCAGACTGCAGTATCTGATTTAGTATGTTACAATATTACCTCTCATTTTTAAGAAATAGCTACAAACTTCTATCTGTGCAGATATATAATCTAAGCAAAACATAAAATATAAAACTTGAGAATATTACATACAGAATCTGACAAACTTCAATTACTTCATGGATAGTTGCATGAGCCAACTCCAGATTTGATCCTGAAATGGTTTATCTAACCAGGAAGTGGAATACTCTGAAGAACCTGGTAATTTGTACTTCATCAAGTACCGTGTGGCAGGTGGATCAAGGTATTTCTCGACTCATCTTTTTGATCTTGTGGCTATATGTTTTATCATTATTCATTTTTTAATCGATGTTGATTTTCTCATTATTCATTCTTGTGATGTTTAAATGTGAGTGAGTTTGTATGATGCGCGCTATAAAGTTTATGTTTTGCATTCTATTACAAGGAATCTAGCAGCATGGTCAACACTGTATGTTGATGAAAATTGCTTATATGTATTTAAAACTTAAGCCTCTGGTGCAGGGATGATTTTATGACTATTGCAACAACACGGCCTGAGACTCTCTTTGGTGATGTTGCAATTGCTGTAAACCCAGAGGTATCAGAAAAAGAAAAGCATTTATTCTGTCCTGTTACAACTTACTTCCTCCATCCCAAAAATATAGCAACTTCTAGCATTCAAAAGTTGTCCCAAAATGTAGCAACTTCTCCACCTACTCCTTCCTCTCAACCAATCACAACCATCCTCCATTTAATATCTCCACCTACTTGCTTAATCTCTGCACAAAACCTAAAAAATGCTTAAATTTTGGGACGGAGGGACTGCATCAAATTGTTCTATTTCTTGAACTGATTTATTTGAACAAACAATCTTATTTTCTTTGTTAACTGCAATGCAGGATGAACGTTATGCAAAATATGTGGGCAAATTGGCTATTGTTCCCTTGACATTTGGGAGACATGTTCCTATTATTGCTGACCGGGTAGGAATTAATATTACCTGTAATATTTGTATGTTTCTAATAAGCAAGAAAGTATGTTGCAACACGGATCAAAGTAAAGCTATGCAACAGTACCGTATTCACTAGATGTTGGTGTTCTCTTATCTTTATTGTGTTGTCCCAATGGCACATCTACATGCAAATGTGATGCCATCGCTTGTCAGTTCAAGTCAGGACTCAGGAAAGCTGTTGTTCCTGTTGAGGCAAACTTCACTATTGGCACTATTTCTGGGGCTAAAATGCCAACGTTTTGCTTGCTGAGCTGACGAAAAGCTTTTGCTTGACGAATAGCCATACATACAAAAGATGTGCATTCTTTGTATAAGGGCTTCACACTTGTATGCCCTCGTTTGTGGTTTGATCTGAAACATACTTTGTATGACTTCATGTGTATCTCCCCTGGTTCAAGAATTTCACTTAATGATAGGCATGCATTAGATTGCAAAGATGAACCTGGTTTACAAAGAAAGGTGTTTTTTTATATAATCGATAGACTTCTATTATCCCTTTTAACAATATATCGGTTTTATGATCTACAGTATGTTGATCCAGAATTTGGAACAGGGGTACTGAAGATTAGCCCTGGACATGATCATAATGATTATCATATTGCACGAAAACTTGGGTTGCCAATTCTCAATGTTATGAACAAAGATGGTACACTAAATGATGTTGCTGGATTATACAGGTAACATTTTTTGTTCAAACTTCAATTTAATTAAGTAACCTGTTCACTTATTCTCCTTTGAATTTGTTTAGACTTGTAATTTTCAATGTTTGGTTTCTCTGTTCTATTCCATGTTGCATCATAACTATTATCTAAGGACTGTAGTTTGTGCTGCTTATAAATCCATGTATCCTCTTTGCAACATGACTAGTATTTATCTTCTATTATAACATGGAAATTTGAGTTTAGTAAAATTGCTGTTGGAAATTTTACGAGATTCTGTGGCTTTAAGCCATCACAATAAGTGTAAACAGAAAACAGTCAATTCAACCTCAATTATTTCATATGGAAGATAATGTACAATATTTGTTCGATTATACTTGCTCTGCAGGCAACACAGCTGCAGAGCCCTCTGTATTTGACATGTTCGTGACCTTGACTTTGCTATCTTTATTCAGTGGTATGGATCGTTTTGAGGCACGGGAGAAGTTGTGGTCTGACCTTGTTGAGACTAACCTGGCAGTAAAGAAGGAACCCTATACACTTCGAGTTCCTAGATCTCAACGGGGTGGTGAAGTGTGATCTTTTCTCCTGTACCTGCTGATACATATAGGCTAACGATGTTTACCATAAAGATTAATGAACTTAACTTTTGTGTGTCACTAGGTAATAGAGCCGTTGATTAGTAAACAGTGGTTTGTCACTATGGATCCATTAGCTGAAAAGGCCCTCCATGCTGTTGAAAAAGGGCAACTAACTATTCTTCCAGAGAGATTTGAAAAGGTAATACATTAATCATTGCTTTTCTATGCACCAATCTTCTGCTCACTAGTAAGCACACATAAAACATGTCTTTAGTTTTTATTGAAACTGCTAAGCAGGAATCTGTCTCTGTATTCCCACTGTCTCAGTAAAACTATGCATATGCCAAATAAAGAGTTAATATCTCTGGTTATATCTTACTCCTGTAGAAATGATTTCTTTGAACTGGCTTTGCTGCTCTCCAATCAATCTTATTTTCTTTGTTAACTGCAATGCAGGATGAACGTTATGCAAAATATGTGGGCAAATTGGCTATTGTTCCCTTGACATTTGGGAGACATGTTCCTATTATTGCTGACCGGGTAGGAATTAATATTACCTGTAATATTTGTATGTTTCTAATAAGCAAGAAAGTATGTTGCAACACGGATCAAAGTAAAGCTATGCAACAGTACCGTATTCACTAGATGTTGGTGTTCTCTTATCTTTATTGTGTTGTCCCAATGGCACATCTACATGCAAATGTGATGCCATCGCTTGTCAGTTCAAGTCAGGACTCAGGAAAGCTGTTGTTCCTGTTGAGGCAAACTTCACTATTGGCACTGTTTCTGGGGCTAAAATGCCAACGTTTTGCTTGCTGAGCTGACGAAAAGCTTTTGCTTGACGAATAGCCATACATACAAAAGATGTGCATTCTTTGTATAAGGGCTTCACACTTGTATGCCCTCGTTTGTGGTTTGATCTGAAACATACTTTGTATGATTTCATGTGTATCTCCCCTGGTTCAAGAATTTCACTTAATGATAGGCATGCATTAGATTGCAAAGATGAACCCGGTTTATAAAGAAAGGTGTTTTTTTATATAATCGATAGACTTCTATTATCCCTTTTAACAATATATCGGTTTTTATGATCTACAGTATGTTGATCCAGAATTTGGAACAGGGGTACTGAAGATTAGCCCTGGACATGATCATAATGATTATCATATTGCACGAAAACTTGGGTTGCCAATTCTCAATGTTATGAACAAAGATGGTACACTAAATGATGTTGCTGGATTATACAGGTAACAATTTTTGTTCAAACTTCAATTTAATTAAGTAACCTGTTCACTTATTCTCCTTTGAATTTGTTTAGACTTGTAATTTTCAATGTTTGGTTTCTCTGTTCTATTCCATGTTGCATCATAACTATTATCTAAGGACTGTAGTTTGTGCTGCTTATAAATCCATGTATCCTCTTTGCAACATGACTAGTATTTATCTTCTATTATAACATGGAAATTTGAGTTTAGTAAAATTGCTGTTGGAAATTTTACGAGATTCTGTGGCTTTAAGCCATCACAATAAGTGTAAACAGAAAACAGTCAATTCAACCTCAATTATTTCATATGGAAGATAATGTACAATATTTGTTCGACTATACTTGCTCTGCAGGCAACACAACTGCAGAGCCCTCTGTATTTGACATGTTCTTGACCTTGACTTTGCTATCTTTATTCAGTGGTCTGGATCGTTTTGAGGCACGGGAGAAGTTGTGGTCTGACCTTGTTGAGACTAACCTGGCAGTAAAGAAGGAACCCTATACACTTCGAGTTCCTAGATCTCAACGGGGTGGTGAAGTGTGATCTTTTCTCCTGTACCTGCTGATACATATAGGCTAACGATGTTTACCATAAAGATTAATGAACTTAACTTTTGTGTGTCACTAGGTAATAGAGCCGTTGATTAGTAAACAGTGGTTTGTCACTATGGATCCATTAGCTGAAAAGGCCCTCCATGCTGTTGAAAAAGGGCAACTAACTATTCTTCCAGAGAGATTTGAAAAGGTAATACATTAATCATTGCTTTTCTATGCACCAATCTTCTGCTCACTAGTAAGCACACATAAAACATGTCTTTAGTTTTTATTGAAACTGCTAAGCAGGAATCTGTCTCTGTATTCCCACTGTCTCAGTAAAACTATGCATATGCCAAATAAAGAGTTAATATCTCTGGTTATATCTTACTCCTGTAGAAATGATTTCTTTGAACTGACTTTGCTGCTCTCCAATAATTCTTTTGTGCTGCTGCTGCAGATATATAATCATTGGTTGACAAACATAAAGGATTGGTGTATTAGTAGGCAACTGTGGTGGGGTCATCGGATCCCTGTTTGGTACATCGTTGGAAAGAAATGTGAGGAAGACTATATTGTTGCTAGAAGTGCAGAGGAGGCACTTGCAAAGGCTCAGGAAAAATACGGAAAATCAGTTGAAATATATCAAGATCCTGATGTTCTTGACAC
>CM020184.1:26727568-26746583 GCA_009805545.1 Oryza longistaminata | reverse complement strand
TACTGCAAACTTGCAAGCCAGTCATCACAAAATTCGGCGGATTTTGAGACTTTATCAACTCCTTCATTCTCCTCTTCATCAAGTACATTTTCTTTAAAGCACCGGGTTGATAGTTGGAGTCCCCGATGCCATTACAATGTCAACACAAGCTCTGACAAATATGATTCATTGAATGAGAAAAGTGAACAATACAATGGGATGATAGTATGCCCAAGGATATATATAGATGCAGAAAAGTTTGAATATGCCTCTAAAATGCTAGAGACTGTCAGGTAAGCAACTCTGCAATAAAAAAAAATTCCTAGAAAGCAGGAAGTGCTATTTATTTACTTATTTCACCTTTTGTATCTCAGATCGCTGATAAAACGGCTTGAGAAAATTGACCCAACAAAAATGGCACATGAAGAGCAGCTCTGTTTTTGGATCAACATCCACAACGCTTTGGTGATGCATGTATGCACAGTAGTCACAACATTTTTTTATGACTGACAACAGTTGTCACCTTCGCTATGTTCTACACTTCAGTGTTAAACCCAGAATGCATGCACACCTAACCTGCAGTCTTTTCTGAAATATAACAGGCTTTTATGGCTTATGGACTTCAGGAGAAACGCATGAAAAACACAGACATGATTCTGAAGGTACACAACTATCAAATTTGAACAATGATACTGTCATCATTTGAAATGTTTTGATATATCTTACATACTTGAACAATCTGTTGTCAGGCTGCATATAATGTGGGTGGGCTTTCAGTAAACGCCCAAATTATCCAGAACTCAATTATTGGATGCCAATCCCATCGCACTTCAGTGGTATGGTTTACACCTGCACAATATTTTCCACCAATAATACAAAGACAAACACATTTGAGGAAAGAAACTAACAAAATAATTGACATGCAGTGGGTACGGACTCTATTTACTCCACTGAAAAAATCGGCATCAGGGAGCTCCATACATCCATATGCTCTTCATCCTCCAGAGCCACTTGCTCATTTTGCTCTTTCCACTGGAGCAATTTCAGATCCACCTGTAAGTAGCATAGATGTGCTAAAATTTTGACAGCAAAGTGACCACATTTTTCTTACTGTAAAAAGTTCTGCAGGTGAGGCTGTACACTGCCAAGAAAGTGAATCATCAACTGGATCAAGCCAGGACTGAGTTCATTCAAGCTACTGTCATAGTCAGAAAGCAGACAATCTTCCTACCTAAAGTTCTCCATCATTATGCGAAGGATGCTGCTCTGGAGTTGCCTGACTTGGTTGAGATGGCATGTGAGATCATGCCTGAAGCTCAACAAAAGGAAATCAGACAATGTCTTAGGAGAAGAATAGACAAGTGTGTTGAGTGGATCCCCTTCAAATCATCTTTCAGATATACTATACATAGGAGTTTGGCTGAGTAGGCACTGTTTTCCCACTTTCCCCAATTGTGCTTGTAAGTAATGAACAAATAACAAATGATTGGTGTATATGTGTAGTGTAAATAGGTGATTGTGATAGTTTCCAAGGATAGGAATGCTGTAGTAATGTCTTCCCCTTACTGCTGTAGTGGTACAACTCACTTGGGCATTTCAACTGAGAAGAGCATGCCGACAAGAAAATTCATATGCTTTGCATTGCTTTCTCTTCTGCGAATTGATGCAAGGTTATACATTAATCATGACACTAAAAGAGGCAAATTTGCACTTGACATTCCAGAAAACACCCAGTAAAGCAAAATGCTTTGAATTCTCGATGTCCAAAATGCTAGTACAAAAGGAAAAACTTTCACCTGAAAAATAAACATGCTACATGGGAACTGAAGAGATGATGCATGCCTAAACTGCTGCAAGCAAACCAAATTTCATGGCAAATTTCTTCTGATTACAGTCAAGCATCTCACTGAGGCTGCACCTTGAATTCATCTGCTTGAGCACCTTGTGGCGGTACTCCAGGCTCCTCTTGAGACCATGGCGAAAGAACTGGGGGTAATCCACCACCTCACCCATGTCCCGCCCCATTTCTTCAACAAGGAACTTCATCCTAGGCTCCAGGCAATGCTTGACACTCTTGATGAGAACAGGAGGGTATCCAGCCACCAATGCCATGACCTGATCCTTGCTGAAACCGCAGCTCCGTAAGAACGCCAAATTGGGCCGCAGAATCTTATCGACATCTCGCGACAAAATATCAGGAAAACTCATGATCACCCTCTGAAGATTTGACCCCTCAAGCCCGACTGCTGACTTGAGGAACTCGGCAGTAGGACGAAGGCGCTTGTCAACACTGTAACCCATGATGTAGGGCTCCTTCGCCATGATCTTGCCAATCATGCCCTCCTTGTCAATGCCAAGGCCGACGAGGAAGTCGACCGTCTGCGAGAACTTGGCCTCAATGCTGTAGCTGATGAGGCGCGGGTTGACCATGAGCAGCTTGGCGAGCTGCTTCTCAGAGATGCCAAGCGTCTGGAAGAAGGCGAGGAGAGGGCAGAGCTTCTCCTCCACGCTGTGGAACAGTATCTGGGGGAACTTGACAATGGCCTGCGCAACCTCGCCGGGCTTAGCCTGCAGCGTGGTGAGGCACTGCACCGTCGGCACGAGCTTGTCGTCGACGGACAGGGTGAGCACCTTGGGGCACTTGGTGACCACGTACCGGAGCTTCCGCCGCTCGATCTTGACGACGTTCAGGAGGTAATCCCACACCCCGGAGGCCTCGCCGGAGTCAAGGCCGTGCAGTTTCTTGCACCGTCTCGACATCCGCCCGATGGCCTCCTCGTCGAACCCCTTCTCCCTCAGCCACTGCGTCAGGCTCCCGGCATTGCTGCTCCCACCACTCGCCATTGGACGACCTCCTCTGCTCAACAACCATAAAAAAATCCCTCAAATTTCTCAGCGTGTGTTCGGACATCTAGTGCACTCAGTGCAAACGGTACCCTAGCGTACTCAATCAATCAAGAAACTATCCATTGCGGCAATTCATCTTACAGGAGCAGTGCAGGTCGCCAACGAAACCAGAAATTATCCGAGCAAACCTGGGTGCAAGAATGGAAGCGAGGCAGGATGCCAAAGATTGGGACTCACCTTGTTGATCCAGACCGAGGAAGGCAGCAGAAACCAGGAGCTGGTCGTGTAGCCGGGGAGGAGGAAGACGAAGGGAGGGGATAAGAGGAGAGAAGAAGATGAGGAGGAACCTGAGCAAGCGAGTGCGCTAAAAACGGCTTATCTCTATGACTTTGTCCTCCTGCTTGATTACGTCTCGGAATCTTGGGCCGAGATAAGGCCCATGGGGCTCGGATCGACCGCCATCGTCGTTAGGGTTCCATCCATTCCGCCCCTTAAGTTCTATAGGATGAACAGTGTATTTAACGACGCAAAATGGACGGAACCCTAACGACGATGGTATTTCTAGGACAAAATCTCTTGTACGACGGTATTTCTTGAAACTCACACTTATCGATAGCATTTCTGGGACTTGGATGCTTGTTAATGGTATTTTTGGATTATCTCCATTAATGGTATAGTTGTATCACACCCGCAGCGATTTCTCGGATTACAAGGGAGACAAGCGTGTATGGCACTTCGGCCCAGTTGATTGCCTTGCCTATTGCCATTTTTCTCTTCCGAGTTGGACTATTCGCCTGTTCCTGTGGGATTCGTATCTTAGAAAGGTCAGTCCAGGCGTTTGATCCTTTCTCTGGAGTGATTCGTAAAGACGCGTTTGATCCTTACTCTGGAGTGTCGATGACCGATTAACCCTTTTTTTTTCTCCGGGCCAGCGGAGAGAAGCCTCGATCACAATCCATTAAGGTTGTGTTTAGAGTTCTAGCATGTCATATCGGATATAAATATACATATTTAAAGTATTAAATATAGTCTAATAACGAAATACACTACAAAATTCACCTATAAATCACGAGATGAATTTATTAAGCCTAATTAATCCGTTATTAGCAAATGTTTACTGTAGCACCACATTGTCCAATCATGACGCAATTAGGCTTAAAAGATTCGTCTCGCAATTTACACGCAATCTGTGTAATTAGTTATTTTTTTCGTTTATATTTAATACTCCATGCATGTGTCCAAACATTCAATGTGACAAGGTATAAAGTTTTGGTGTGGGAACTAAACACCCACTAAATAAAGGGGTTTTCTAAGACAAAAGTACGTAGAAAGTGGCCACGTTCGACCCCGTGATCCCTTGCATGAGCTGGGGGAACAAGTCCTCGAATATAGCTCTAATCTGGTTCGCATCTCTTAAAACTTCAAATATTAAAATTGATGTAATTTGAATTTCTTAATTGTATAGAAAGTGGTTTTCGGTGATGTAGCATATTGATTTGGTTCACTATGCTTAGTCAGCATGTGGGCCCCACATGTCATTCTCTTTTCTTCCCTTATACCTCCTTCCCCTCCTCTCTCTCTCTATATATATCCTCTTTCTCATTAGGGCTTTGGCCCTTCCCTCCCGGCCGGTTTCACAACGTTGGCAGCGGCAAGACGACGACGAGGAGTGGCGCCGGCAGCGGCACAACTCTACTCTCTCTCTCCCCCACCCCTTCCTAGCTCCCTCGAGCTCCTTCGCGCGTTGTCTTTTTGCTACTATGTTAGTCGCCGTCTTTAGGGGCGAATACAGAACGAAAATGACCTGGTGTCCCATGCACGACAATATATTGTTAGATTGATCTCTGGCCACCGAGCCAGAGGATTGCGCACATGGGCTTAGCCCACCCCACGCCCACAAGCGCCTAACATTGAGGACTGATTCCCTCGGCCTGGAGCGCATGTTGTTCTCTCTCACGTGATGACCGGACACATTATCTACGTAACAGACTCTCCCAGTCCCCTCAATGCTTGCACATATAAAGAGACCGCTACCCATTCGTCGGTGACAATCAACTTATGGCTTAGCCAAAGCCAAACGTTGAAATTTCGTGGAATTCGACCGGTTTTCGTCGGAATTGTAAACCCTGGACATGACTGGAGGCTGTACGCGCCATTCATATTTTAATTTAGTTCTAGAACTGGAAAGGAGGATGCATTGCAAATATTGCATACTAGGCTCCCGCGCTTCGTTGACCCGTGCTGATTGCTTTCGGCGGTCGACGTCTTCCGAAGCTCACCGTAACATCGTCAGACAATCAAGGAGACAATCATGTGTTACAATATTTTCCACTTGCACTGTTGGGTGGGCCAGAAAAGCACGAAACGGAGCACGCGTTCCACTTGCACTGTTGGTCCAGTCAATTGCCTTGCCTATATTGCCAATTTGCCAATTCTTTTCTAAAAGGAGTTCCTGCGGGATTTTTTTTTTGAGAAAAGGTAAACGGGTAATTAAATAACCTTTATTTCTTTTAATATAAGGATGCACCCCTTACTTATTCCTGAAAAGAAAAAGAGAAAAGGGGAATGGATTTGTTGTGTTTGAGCGTTTCAAATCTAGCTAGTATAGAAATGTTTTTTGAAGGTTGGATTCGCCCTTGATCACTGATCATTTTTACCTCAGATACTTTGGTTGTTTTTCTTACTTCCTGTTGTGTTGCCAGTTTTCTCTCCGTTCTTTGTTACAACCTACACTTAAGTATTTCTCCAAAAAAAAAAAAACTACACTAAAGTAATATAGTTACGTTCATGGCTTCATGCGGTTATACGAGCAGGTACAATAGTAGACTATTAGCCAGCTATAAACATATTTTAATGAGATAAAAGATGAGAGAGGAGCAGCGGGCTATAGATCTGTAGCTAGTTGCAGCACGGACTCTAAGACACAATGTGTGCATGACAAGTGGGACCATATATTAATAGTATAGTAATCAACTATTGTATGAATTGGCTATTAGATTGTCTATAGATGAATTGGAGCTAGTAGTGGGCTATACTATTAAACTTGCTCTACGAGAGCTGATGCCCAAGTAAGAACATGTACAATAGCATGCTATAAGCTAGCTATAAACATATTTTAAGAATATAAAAGAGGAGAGATAAGAGCAGCCACAGATTTATAGCCAGCTACAGCACGGACTCCAACACGCATGTCTGTATGACAGGTGGGACCAGATATTGATTGTGTAGTATATGTTTATAGCTAACTATTGTATGAATTGACTATTAAATTGACTATAGATGATTTGTAGCCAGTAGTTGACTATACTATTAAACTTGCTCTAAAGTATTGCGAAGAAGAGCCAGTCACTCAACAAAGCTGTAATTGTTTTACTAGAATAATGCGGAAAAGCAGAGCTGAAGTGCTGAACATGTGTTCACTTGCACATGCTCTGACCAGTCAATTGCTTTGCCCATTGCCAATTTTTCTTAAAGAAAAGAAAAATTCCCTGTAGGACTCATGAGAAAAGACGGCCCAGATTCATTAGACCAAGTTTTCTTTTTTTTAAAAAAAAAATTGATCCAACTTTCAAAGAAGGGTTAATTGAATCCATACCATTGCACATATACCAATTAAGATAAATGCCACTACAATCGTTTATTTATAGATGTGCCATCAAATATGCATAAAATTAAAACCATGTCATCGCAAACGACATTATCTACAAGCTAAATGTATATGTACTTCCTTCTTCCAGATCAAGAACATCATGCTGCCTGAATTGGTAATTTGGATTTTGATGTTCAATGCTAAGCAAGCTCTGATTCTCCTCAGCATTACCTTTAGCTTCAGCCCAAGGGTGTTGTTGGTATCTCCTCAACATCTCCAACCTCTCTGCTACCTCTTTCATCGTTGGTCGTTCTTCGCCGTTCATGCTTAGGCATCGCATCAGGAGGTCTGCAATCTCTGTTGCCATTTGGTCATTCATCTCTTTCCTCACTTGGTTGTCCATAAGCTCTTGATGACGACCAACCTTCACCGTTGTGGTGAAGCGTGACACCAGACTCCTGTCTTCCTCTGGCCCGTCTAGGTACAATGCCTTCTTCCTGGTTAGAAGCTCCAGCACGACAACACCAAAACTGTAGACGTCACTCTTATCGGTTAACTGGCATGTCATTAGGTACTCAGGGTCTAGGTACCCACAAGTTCCCTGCACCAACGTTGCAATCGCAGCCTCATCAGTTGGTGCTAGTTTGGATGCCCCAAAATCTGAAACTTTGGCGTTGAGCTTGTCATCAAGCAGGATGTTAGCTGTCTTGACATCTCCATGGAGGATTGGTGGAGAAGCCGATGAATGCATGTAGGCGAGCGCCTCGGCGGACTCTGCGGCTATCCGAAGACGGGTATCAAGTGCTACATGGTGTTGGTGCTACTTCAAAACAGCTCACTTTGGTCCTGTTTTTGACGTTAAGGGGCCAATTTGAGCCCAAGGGCAAGGTACAGAGACCAATAGTATACATTCCGTAACTATAATCGACTAAAATGACATAACATGTCAACGACGTGTAATAACAAACAAAAAGAGTCTAAAGTAAACAAAAACAACTGAACTTCTGGAAATCTGCACATCATACCTAGAAGAGGCTGATCCCACCCTTTCTCTTTAGCAAGTTCTTGATATCTCATCAAGAATGTGTCATAGTACCTTCAATGAACAAACATACAAATATATAATTTAGATGAAGGAAAAATTTCAGGCTTTGATCTAAACAATACTAAGTCAAACTGGCATAAATGAACTATTGGTGACAGGATGGCATTAAAAAAATTTGATGTTCATGTGCCCCTTGCCATTATATGCATTTTAGATGCACTTGACGAATTGTGGACCATTAAGTGGATTGTGTTAAACCAAATGAGATGCAGCCAAAGCACAAAACTAATATGCAGAGACATCATATACTTTCTCCCTAACAGAGGAAATAAAATGCACATCATAGAGCTGTGGAGGCTATACAATCTAAAAAAGAAAGCAAAGGCCGCACCCACACGAATAGCCTGAGTTCTTCAAACTAACAGCAAATAAAGCACAGAAAGTAAGTTCTGAATCTAATTGTCAAGATGCCAACCCAGATTCCATATGATTTATGCTTACACAATTTGGTTCTAAATCCACAGGCTACACTGCAACCATTCAACTACCAGCTCTTAGATTTCTTAGATGGTCTGCAGATGTTGTGACAGGTATTTGATTTGTGCTGCTAGACCACGAACTTTCATGCATGTGGATCACCCTACAATGAGTTTCTGCATCTATAAAGTATGTTTAATTTCCACTGTGGTAGGTAACGTTTCTCTATTACTTGGATCTGCTAATACACTAGAGCATCCTTGGACTGCATTTTGGAATGCTTGCATGTGAAAATGAAGTACAGTTATTTAATATTCAGAGTAAGCAAAATCATGACATGAATAAGTTGTTGAATAGAACCCAAAGTTAGCAACTGAACCACTTCATAGATATTGGATGAAGATGACACTAGCAGTATTTGGCAACTTCAATACAGGCAGTTATTAAAGTGAAAGATAGAATAATGTGTAGGCCTACCCTCCACCGCGTCCTAATCTTCGTCCAGTTCTATCAAAAGCTTGTCCTACATTAAGAACAATCATTATTCAATTGAATGTTCAGTGACGGATGCAGTGTAGTAAGAGATTGAAGGGCTTACCAGGCAATAGAAAAAGATCGACAGGGGAAGAGGTTGACAACACTGTAAGCATTAAAAGAGGATCAGTGTAATGCATATACATCATATTAGCTACCCAGTGATGCACTAACTTAATCAACCGAGGAAAAGTTTCATTGTATCACATAGATAAACTTCATACCTTCTTCACGAGCATTCCCACTAGCATCAAGTGGTGATGGTTCTAGAATGTTCATTGAATTTTTAACTAAATCATCCATGGTAGTGATTTTGAGCATCCGCATATTGCGATTCTTATCTTCCACTCGAGGAACATAAAGATCCTTTGCATGTCCATGTTCTGAAACGAATCAATTGTTAGAAGCAGGAGAAATCAAGGGGGCATATCTGTAAATAGTACTCACCAGAATTTGGGGATAAAACTTCTGACAGTACTTTTGATGTATCAACTTCCCGCAATTGTGCACAGCTTATATAAGCACATAACCGCTTGCTTTCTTTGAACCAAGAAGAGTTCAAAATTGCATTTTGAATAGCCTGGTCTGGAAATATAAGAAAAAACACATCCATAAACTTCGCAAATCAACACAAACAACACCTGTTGTGTTCCAGCAACAGAAGCATAAGTAGCACTGACGTCTGCATTACACTTCAGGTCTTCGAAGAGAAAAATTAAAACAAATATCTACGTACTTCATTGCAGTTACAGAAGATAGGGGGGAAAACAACACAACCAAATATAGTTTGGTCCAGCTACAGAAGCAAAGGTAGCAACCCTTTTGTCTTGGTGTCCTTCTGTGATTTTCTCATGACAGGCAGTTCGATTCAATTGTTAAACGACGCCTGCCATCAGGTTGGAATGTCCCTAATGTGATCCTTCTAATGCTAACTACTGATGAGAGATTGAACTGTATCACCAAGTTAAATTTCGCTTGCCTAATGCTTATTCAGACATAAAAAAAAAAAATATTTGGCCTAAAATACACCCCTTCTCCAAGAGATGTCTAAAATATTAGTTCCCAAAATTTTAAAATTTGCCACATCATCATTAGTGGGCCTTCTCAACTAATTTTCTACGTGCTCGTTAAAATCGCGCGTGAGCACAGAGGGGGAGATCGCGACGCGCGTGGAGGACTAGACCTGGTCGATCGCGATCCTAGTCGCGCGGGAGATCACGAGTGAGCAAGTATAAACCAGGCAACGGCAGCGAGTGAGATCACTCAAGCAGGCAACAACAGCGAGCAGCAAGGATTGGTGACAGGCACAAGCACTTGTGCGTTTAAACCATTCTAGCACAGGTAGCAAAATTTTGCTAACAATGCTTTGTTATATTTCCTTTTTCTATGTTTCTGATCTAACAATGTTTTTATGGAAAAAAACTTAATTTCATATGATGAATAAATATTTGGAAAAAAGAAAGGTATAGCTGATCCTCTGCATGATCGTGTCATCAACCTGCAGGTTAAAATTATAGGCGACCCTCATGTTAGGATTTTCTTCTATCATTCACGTTCTTTTTTTTTATATTTTGATCTGACAATGTCGCTAGGTGAAAACTTATTTTGTTGTGATGATTAATGGTTGGCCAGTGATTTGATCCGTGATGAGTCGTCCTCGCTCCTCGTATCAACGGCTTGTGGATGAATCATCATTCCACGTTGATGAATTTTTTTGGGGCGAAGCACAAATCGTGCATAGCTATTGGCACTTTGACAATGCACCATGTATGGTGGGTTTGTGATGGGACATGAAGCAGTTGATCGCAATAGAGAAACATGTCACTTGAGATTATACCAAGACTATTTTTCTGATAATCCTACCTATGGCCCAGTTTTATTCAGGCGTAGGTTTGTATTAAGCCAATTTTATTTGATTTATCTTTGTTATATGAAAAGATATGTATGCCTCATTATTTATGTCTGCGCAGGAATAGAATGAGCAGGCATTTGTTTCTCCACATAATGAATGCAGTAGAGGACCACGATGATTATTTTGTGAAGATAGAGAAATGCAGCTGGTATACCTGGATTAAGTTGTCATCAAAAGGTCACTGCAACAATGCGTTAGTTGGCTTATGGTATAGCAATAGATGCTTTGGATGAATATCTTGGTATTGCATAAAGTACCGCTATAGAGAGCCTGAGAAGGTTTGTGAAAGCAGTTGTTGAAGTTTTTGAACATGAGTACTTAAGATCACCAAATGAGAATGATACAACTCGATTACTTGAACTTGGGGAGAACAGAGGTTTCCCCGGCATGTTAGGATCGATCCATAGACCGCATGCATTGGAAGTGTAAGAACTGCCCTACAGAATGGCATGGTATGTACCAAGGGCACGTGCACAAGCTTACAATAATTTTAAAAGCCATTGCTTCGAAGGATCTATGGATTTGGCATGCTTTTTTTTTTTAATCTACGTACAGTAATAATGTCGATGGCCTAAGGGCAAGTACTATGAGCCTCTACATATTGCCCGTAAATTTGCCACATAAGATTAGATGATAAGGTGGAGGAGAGAAGTTAGGAGAGAGAGAATGAGCCACCCCTCATGCAAGGGGCAACCTCTACACAATCTCCAAGAAAAGTGCAAGATAATATGAGAGTAGACTAATATTGGGGTTTGTGTATTAGATGTGATATGTTGTATGTGTTGCCTCTTAATTAATAAGAAGATGACATGATCTAAATTAGATGTGACATCCACCTCCACTATAAAACTTGCCCTAAGGGTTCACACTTCATGCATGGAGATTCTTTTGTCCATGCCGCTTCCTCTCTTGGCCTAGCTAATCAAAGGGCAGCGAGGCTTAATTTGCTGATAGGTTTGATCTTGTACCTTTATCCCTCATTATGCCATGAACCAAAGGCACGGGGGCCTATGCGCCATTCCTTCAGGCTTCGGTACTCTTAAACAGGTGATGATAGTGACTTTTGAAATAAGTGAAATGAAACATTAATCTGTACTGACAGCACATTAGTTTCCATCAGTGGCTTCTGGCTCCTAACAATTAAGATTCAGGCCCCGTATTTTTATTAAGAAAGGGATTTTGCATCGGTTTTCATTAGCATACATTTTAAACTGCTAAACTGTGAATACTTTGTATATAAAAGTTGCTTTAAAATATCAAATAAATCTCAATTAATCATACGCTAATGATCTTTTCATTTTGTTTGCCCATAATCTTCATCTTCAGTGAACTCAAACGAGACTTTTGATGAGGTTTGAAAACATGTCTTCTAATGCAGAAGCTTGCTCGAATGTAAATATGTATAGCATACTTTCTTCGGTTATAAATATTTGACGTTTATAATAAGATTCGGGTAATTGACTATAAATTTTATATTATAATGAGAGGTAAGTTAATTTTACTCCATTAAACTATTTAATTAAATCACTTAACTCCCAAAACTATTTGTGGATCATTTTACACCTTGAACTATGGAAAATGATTCACTCTACTTTCTAACAACATTCCTCTTGTTTTTTTTTCTCTTTATATAAACTACATTTAAGTTGCAGTTTTGTAGAGCAACAGATGGCATTTTTATCATAGTTTGACAATATCTTCAAAAAAAAAAATCATGGCTATTTGCTTGAATTTTAAAGTCTCGATGATTAAATTAGTCTAGGTGCTTCCAACCTAAACAATGATAAAAAAATCTTAAAAAAATGGAGATCTGAGTTGTATATATCTATATCATCACCAAACCAAATTTTAGTGCAAAATACAACTTATATAGGTAGGAAAAAAAAGAGATACGGTTTAGGGAGTAAATTGAACCAAAAATAGTTCAGGGTGTAAAATAAACCAAAAAATAGTTTTGGGGGTTAACTGCTCAAGCAAAATAGTTTGAAAGGAGCAAAATGTACTTTTTTTCCTTACAATAAGTGTATGAAATCTAATAAGTTTGATATTACAATAGTTCTTTTCAATGTAAATATGTGCATACAATTTTCTTTAAGCCATGTATTTGTGAAATTACCAGTGATTAAAAATTTTAAAAGCTTAACTAAATCGTGTCATAAGCATTAAATATTTATGATAAAGAAGGACTATGTAAGTGTTCTAAAGCATCTCCAACATATGTACAAAATTAGAACCCCAAGAATCCTATATTGGGGACAGCAAAAAAAAAAAAAAATATTTGGCCTAAAATACACCCCTTCTCCAAGAGATGTCTAAAATATTAGTTCCCAAAATTTTAAAATTTGCCACATCATCATTAGTGGGCCTTCTCAACTAATTTTCTACGTGCTCGTTAAAATCGCGCGTGAGCACAGAGGGGGAGATCGCGACGCGCGTGGAGGACTAGACCTGGTCGATCGCGATCCTAGTCGCGCGGGAGATCACGAGTGAGCAAGTATAAACCAGGCAACGGCAGCGAGTGAGATCACTCAAGCAGGCAACAACAGCGAGCAGCAAAGGATTGGTGACAGGCACAAGCACTTGTGCGTTTAAACCATTCTAGCACAGGTAGCAAAATTTTGCTAACAATGCTTTGTTATATTTCCTTTTTCTATGTTTCTGATCTAACAATGTTTTTATGGAAAAAAACTTAATTTCATATGATGAATAAATATTTGGAAAAAAGAAAGGTATAGCTGATCCTCTGCATGATCGTGTCATCAACCTGCAGGTTAAAATTATAGGCGACCCTCATGTTAGGATTTTCTTCTATCATTCACGTTCTTTTTTTTTATATTTTGATCTGACAATGTCGCTAGGTGAAAACTTATTTTGTTGTGATGATTAATGGTTGGCCAGTGATTTGATCCGTGATGAGTCGTCCTCGCTCCTCGTATCAACGGCTTGTGGATGAATCATCATTCCACGTTGATGAATTTTTTTGGGGCGAAGCACAAATCGTGCATAGCTATTGGCACTTTGACAATGCACCATGTATGGTGGGTTTGTGATGGGACATGAAGCAGTTGATCGCAATAGAGAAACATGTCACTTGAGATTATACCAAGACTATTTTTCTGATAATCCTACCTATGGCCCAGTTTTATTCAGGCGCAGGTTTGTATCAAGCCTATTTTATTTGATCGATCTTTATTATATGAATAGCCAATTATTTATGTATGCGCAGGAATAGAATGAGCAGACATATATAATGAGGCATTATTATAATGGAGAGAAAAAAACAGAGGCCTGCTCATTCTATTCCTGCGCAGACATAAGTAATAAGGCATACGTATCTATTCATATAATAAAGATAGATCAAATAAAATTGGCTTAATACAAACCTGCGCCTGAATAAAACTGGGCCATAGGTAGGATTATCAGAAAAATAGTCTTGGTATAATCTCAAGTGACATGTTTCTCTATTGCGATCAACTGCTTCATGTCCCATCACAAACCCACCATACATGGTGCATTGTCAAAGTGCCAATAGCTATGCACGATTTGTGCTTCGCCCCAAAAAAATTCATCAACGTGGAATGATGATTCATCCACAAGCCGTTGATACGAGGAGCGAGGACGACTCATCACGGATCAAATCACTGGCCAACCATTAATCATGACAACAAAATAAGTTTTCACCTAGCGACATTGTCAGATCAAAATATATATAAAAAAAAAGAACGTGAATGATAGAAGAAAATCCTAACATGAGGGTCGCCTATAATTTTAACCTGCAGGTTGATGACACGATCATGCAGAGGATCAGCTATACCTTTCTTTTTTCCAAATATTTATTCATCATATGAAATTAAGTTTTTTTCCATAAAAACATTGTTAGATCAGAAACATAGAAAAAGGAAATATAACAAAGCATTGTTAGCAAAATTTTGCTACCTGTGCTAGAATGGTTTAAACGCACAAGTGCTTGTGCCTGTCACCAATCCTTTGCTGCTCGCTGTTGTTGCCTGCTTGAGTGATCTCACTCGCTGCCGTTGCCTGGTTTATACTTGCTCACTCGTGATCTCCCGCGCGACTAGGATCGCGATCGACCAGGTCTAGTCCTCCACGCGCGTCGCGATCTCCCCCTCTGTGCTCACGCGCGATTTTAACGAGCACGTAGAAAATTAGTTGAGAAGGCCCACTAATGATGATGTGGCAAATTTTAAAATTTTGGGAACTAATATTTTAGACATCTCTTGGAGAAGGGGTGTATTTTAGGCCAAATATTTTTTTTTTTTTGCTGTCCCCAATATAGGATTCTTGGGGTTCTAATTTTGTACATATGTTGGAGATGCTTTAGAACACTTACATAGTCCTTCTTTATCATAAATATTTAATGCTTATGACACGATTTAGTTAAGCTTTTAAAATTTTTAATCACTGGTAATTTCACAAATACATGGCTTAAAGAAAATTGTATGCACATATTTACATTGAAAAGAACTATTGTAATATCAAACTTATTAGATTTCATACACTTATTGTAAGGAAAAAAAGTACATTTTGCTCCTTTCAAACTATTTTGCTTGAGCAGTTAACCCCCAAAACTATTTTTTGGTTTATTTTACACCCTGAACTATTTTTGGTTCAATTTACTCCCTAAACCGTATCTCTTTTTTTTCCTACCTATATAAGTTGTATTTTGCACTAAAATTTGGTTTGGTGATGATATAGATATATACAACTCAGATCTCCATTTTTTTTTTAGATTTTTTTATCATTGTTTAGGTTGGAAGCACCTAGACTAATTTAATCATCGAGACTTTAAAATTCAAGCAAATAGCCATGATTTTTTTTGAAGATATTGTCAAACTATGATAAAAATGCCATCTGTTGCTCTACAAAACTGCAACTTAAATGTAGTTTATATAAAGAGAAAAAAAAACAAGAGGAATGTTGTTAGAAAGTAGAGTGAATCATTTTCCATAGTTCAAGGTGTAAAATGATCCACAAATAGTTTTGGGAGTTAAGTGATTTAATTAAATAGTTTAATGGAGTAAAATTAACTTACCTCTCATTATAATATAAAATTTATAGTCAATTACCCGAATCTTATTATAAACGTCAAATATTTATAACCGAAGAAAGTATGCTATACATATTTACATTCGAGCAAGCTTCTGCATTAGAAGACATGTTTTCAAACCTCATCTAAAGTCTCGTTTGAGTTCACTGAAGATGAAGATTATGGGCAAACAAAATGAAAAGATCATTAGCGTATGATTAATTGAGATTTATTTGATATTTTAAAGCAACTTTTATGTACAAAGTATTCACAGTTTAGCAGTTTAAAATGTATGCTAATGAAAACCGATGCAAAATCCCTTTCTTAATAAAAATACGGGGCCTGAATCTTAATTGTTAGGAGCCAGAAGCCACTGATGGAAACTAATGTGCTGTCAGTACAGATTAATGTTTCATTTCACTTATTTCAAAAGTCACTATCATCACCTGTTTAAGAGTACCGAAGCCTGAAGGAATGGCGCATAGGCCCCCGTGCCTTTGGTTCATGGCATAGTGAGGGATAAAGGTACAAGATCAAACCTATCAGCAAATTAAGCCTCGCTGCCCTTTGATTAGCTAGGCCAAGAGAGGAAGCGGCATGGACAAAAGAATCTCCATGCATGAAGTGTGAACCCTTAGGGCAGGTTTTATAGTGGAGGTGGATGTCACATCTAATTTAGATCATGTCATCTTCTCATTAATTAAGAGGCAACACATACAACATATCACACCAAAGATATTGATAAGTTCGGGTCAAATGTAATGTTACTTCTCTTTGTGATGGACCTTTTTTTTTTATCTAAAACAAACACAGCAAAAATAATCAGGCGCTCAATCCCTGGATCTGGATCTGCTAGTACTATGTTGGCTAGATTATGACATGGCAAAGATTGAGCCTGTTGACTTCAATATTAGCCTTGCTATTAGGGGGGTCTATAAGCTAATCTATAACAAAATATTACGTACCGACGGTTTTACCTATTACTACTAGTGATCACCCAAGCTTTATGTATCACTGTTATGATCATGTCACATCATCTTTCTACTAGTGTTATTAGACAGGCTAGCGTAGACGTGGCCAATTAATTGGCACTCCAATCATTAGCCGACAGTGCAGGACATCAACGATTAGCTATATTTCTACTCCACTTTCGTACATCGAATCCCATCCCTTTCTCGCTGCATGACATTCCAGCCTCATCACCCCTTCATTAATTACTCTCCACAACTTTAATATAAGAACCCATCCTCAAAGAGATCGACAGACTCCCTCCATTCCATAATTCTTTTTCTAACGTTTTATGGTTTCTAAAATATACATTTAACTTTATTTTTCCTATTATAATGTATATAATAAATAAATAGTACATGTTTACTTTTATTTACTGTGAAAGATAAATCTATATATATTGTTCTAGTTTCTTTAATTATTTAGAATTATTGGTAGTTATAGTTATAAAAGTTTAATCTTATTCGAAACGTTAATAACTATGGAACCGGAGGGAGTATTATCTTGTTTCAATACGACAAGCTTTGACTCAACATTGGTAACTTTGTCAATATAGGAGTATTATTTATGTGCTATAACCTTTTGAATTCGAATTTAATAGCATCAACTTTTATGTCAAAATCGTATCCTGACGATACAAATTAAACATGTTTTATTGAAAAAATTTGTATTCTGACGATAGAGTTACCCCTCTTATCACTTGAGAGTAAAAACCTTAAAATGATTAAACAGATCGAAGAAAAGTGAACGGCCAACACATTACAACTTTAAAAAACGAATGTTTAAACATGTGACTAAAATTCAATAGCGTCATTTATTAAAATACGAAGGTACAGTACCTCATAGAGTTATATCTCCGGAATAGTACCAACAATAATATCTCTGAAAGCTAGGGAAAGAAAACTGGATCAGCAAATACAAATGGTGAATTTCCATTCCTGCTTCTACTTGTGGTACTACCTCCATATTTTAACGTATGACGCCATTGACTTTTTGTCCAACGTTTGACCATTCGTCTTATTCAAAAAATTTATATACTCTCTCCGTTTCACAATGTAAGTCATTTTAGCATTTTCCATATTCATATTGATGTTAATGAATCTAGAGATATATATCTATCTAGAATCATTGATATTAATATGAATGTGTAAAATGTTAGAATGACTTACATTGTGAGACAGAGGAAGTAGCTATCATTTATTTCATTGTGACTTGATTCGTCATCAAATGTTTTTTAAGCATGATATAAGTATTTTTCATATTTGCACACAAATTTTGAATAAAACGAATGGTCAAACGTTGGTCAAAAAGTCAACGGCGTCATTCATTAAAATACGGAAGAAGTTCCTGACATACTAACATATCATAAATTTAGCTGACTTACAGGGCAGAAACGTCTGTTCTTTTGGTCGTCTCCTCCTCCAACAACAAAAGTATGCTACGACGATGAGCAGCATTGCAGCAATTATAGGCATAACAATGGCTAGAACTATACCTGTCTTATTTCTCTTTTTCTCTGCAAATAAATACTGTTCGATTCAGATAGTATCTCTGTAGTCAGAACTATGAACAGAATCTGAATGAAAAAAAAATCATTTGCCTACAAGTAGCATGTGTATTTTTTCAGGGAAATTTCCACAAATTTTGACAATAAAACTTCACACAAACGCACAAAGAGACAGATTGCTAATTGGCACTATATGTTTGTAAAGTATATATCATATTAATATATCTTGTCTTTTTTTTAAAAAAAATACTTCCTCCATTATAAAATATAAGTCGTTTTGACTTTGATAAGAGTCAAATCACTTTAAGTTTAATTAAGTTTATATATAAGTATAGTAATACTAAGAACACCAAATTAGTTTCATTAAATCAATATTGAATATATTTGTTTTGGCTTGAAAATACTACTACTACTTTTTTTTTTATAAACTTGGTTAAACTTGATATAGTTGATTTTAACCAAAGTTAAAATGAGTTGTAATCTGAAACGGAGGAAGTAACTATTTTGGTGACGTACAAAACACAGGAAATGTCCTCCTAAATGATGAAAATCCATCTCCCATCTCTACCTCTACATGTAGTACGTCAACAGAGTCACGCAGTGGCGAAGCCACCGGGGGTGCCGGGGTGGGCCTGGCACCCCCCCATCCCCATGCGCTGTAAACCTCACCCCTGGGTGATTAGCCATCTAATTTATAAAATTAGCTCATTAATTTGTTGCAAGTTGAACCTATACCTACCTAGCTGTCCAATAGGTTTTAGCTTTACGTGATTACCTGAGTTAATTAACGTAACTAAGCGATGTGGTTGCAAGTCTCCAAAATTAAAAAGGATGAATAGAAATGATGTCGTGTGTCATTCTGTATTGAGTAAAGTTGGTGCTATTTAGTGACTTTAAAAATGGTTCTTTTCATGCTATATTAACATACATTCGGACATACATCCTCCATTTTAAAATAAGTTCAATTTTATACACCAAGATCCACACTATATTATCTACCGAGGCGCTGGTGAGTTCTTACGTCTCCTGGCCAGCACCCCCTATACCTAAATCCTGGCTTCGCCACTGAG
>CM020184.1:26677312-26727543 GCA_009805545.1 Oryza longistaminata | reverse complement strand
ATCGTTGGTTTTGTCGAGAAATGAAACGTTCGAAGATTCGGCCACGTCACATGAGTTTAAAATTTAACTAGCAGATTTACCCATTGAGTTAAAATTTTACAGGGAGTTAAATTTTAAACTTTAGTGACGTGAACGAAACTCGAACAGTCCATTTCTCGATCCAAATGATAGTTTTTTAAGTTTCCGCTGCAAATACGATTTGCCAACATATTTCCCCTTTTTTTGGTCATGACATGTAGGGGCAGGGGTTGTTGAAGAGAGGACGACAGTACAACCACACAGAGCACTACAGCCCGTATATCATGGTTGTGAACCTACAACAGAACACGGAGCTTTATGGGACTTATCACCGTCATGATTGGTCTCCCATATAGGACAAGACGCCTGAACCACTAAATTAATCCATTCTTGTTCATCTAAAACTGTACTTTTACCTAACCAGCACGTCAACCCATAAAATGATTACTATTCGTTTATGTCACTGTCTCGATCGTACTATATGTTTAATTTTAGAACAAGAAAGTATATAGTAAAGTATAAATTGTATTAGCTATTGGGTTGGGTCAGGTGGACAATGACATTAAAAGATGGAGATAACTAATTCGCAGAAGCTTTCCCCAAGGCGAACACTCGGGTCACACCAGTCACACCCTCAAACAACCTTATCTTGCCATCTCCTCTCCTTCAACCGTGGTCATGCTCCGTGCCCGGCTTCTCCCAACCAATTTTCATTCGCTACACTCAAAGTTGAGCGATGGGCCCCATCGCCGTTCTTGTCATAATTATCCTATTAGAGCCAGTCCAATAGCAAGCTATAAGCCAGCTGCAAATATATTTTAAGGAGATAATAAAGAGAGAGAAGAGCAGAGGAAACGGGCTACAGATTTGAATAGCCAGCTGTCAGACGACTCCAATACGCGTGTGTGTTATGCGAGAGGGGAACATATATTGAAAGTGTAGTAGTAACTATTGCATGAATGGGCTATTAGATTGGCTATAGATGATTTGGAGCTAGTAATTGGCTATACTATTAAACTGCTCTGTAAGACAGTTAGCAGCTACAGTTGGAGCAAAAGTTTAATCCATTGCTCCCTGCCTATTCTCCTCCTCCTACATATTTCTACTCCACGGCAGGATGGTGGCACGGCCGCCGCAAAGGCCTACCCTCGTCTTCCTCCTCTCCCGAGAGACGGCCCAAAAAAAAAAAGTTTTAAAGCTCAAGCCCCCTTTCTCATGGTGTGCTTCTTCCCCTACCTCGTCAAGATTCCGATGAATGTCCCCTTACCCCTAGCCAAGTTGGTTTTGAATATTCACCTGACCATGGACTTCGGTGTTTCTCCCTCCGCACCGACGAGCCTGAGCTCATCCTCCCAATGGCAAACAAGGCGGACAAGAAAGTTTTGGAGTTTGAGTTGAAAGTTTTGCGATTTTTGAATTAAAGTTGATCTCTCTTGAATGGAAAGTTTTGGGGGTCCTAGGTTTGAATTGAAATTGGGAAAAAAGGAACATAATTTTTTTGTTGGTAGTTACAGGCTTTGGTGTAAAGTTTTTGAATTCTTTAGTTTGAAGTTTCATATCTTCAATATAAAAAAGTTTTTTTTTTTTAAAATTATTTGATTGAGAGGTTTACCAATTCACTAATGAAGGTTTTCCCATTACTTTGAATTGAAAGTTTTGATCGGATTAAAAAGAAACCCTTCGGACCCACTACGAGATTCACATGGAATCGTGCTTAGAATCCATTCACGGGGAACGGTTGCCTGCCACACGAGGGAACGATGCATTAATTTCTTTTTTTTTTGAAGTGCGCGCAAGAAATCAAAAGTTGCGAGCAATACACCAAAAGCATTCCCTGAAAGCTAATAACTCTTTTGAAACTCAATCTTCCCTTTTTGGAGTTGGGGGATGAATATCAATAGAGGGGTTAGCCGATCTTTCGGTGAGACAAGATACTATGATTTATAGAAAACCTTGACGATCCAACTTAATAAAGGATATGAAAGTGAGGGAGGCTACGGCTACCCAGGAAATAAGGCACACCTTTGAATCAAAAGAATTTAATGTGTAATTTCCATATGAATTCAATCCTATAGGAATATTTTCTAATTGGTCCTTTGATTCAAAGGATGAAGCCTTACAATTCCCTATGAAATTCCTATGGAATGATACTTTAACATGTGGATTTTGGAGGAATCTTAGCAAGGAGCTCCAATCTCTTAGAATTTTGCCTTAGAGTTCTATCTCTCTCATCTAATTCCTGCGTTTTTCCTGCGGTCCAATCAAACAATCATTCCTGTGTTTTTCCTATGTTTTGCAAATCCTTTGTTTTACACTTCTACAATTATGTCAACAATCCTGTGTTTTTTTCTTATCTTTCTGTTTTTTTTCAACCTGTCATTTCACAGGGATCCTAAGACATGAATGGCTACTACACTGCTACTCCTGTTGTAAGTGTAGTATTCATAGCTAGTAGGAGTAGCTAGCAACCAGCTTCTTGTGGGCAAGCGCGGCTGGTTAGATCCAAATTTGGATCCAAACTGTCAGTCATTTTCCCATCACATACTGTCATAACACACATATACTTTCAGTCACATCATCTTCAATTTCAACCAAATCCAAACTTCCCCTCAACTAAACACAGCCCGCAGTGTTTGCCTGGCCCTTTTGCTGCTCCTGCTGTTGCGAGCGATTTGTTCAAAGCACTTCGTCACATTCATCCTTATTTAGTGTTCTCATCGCTTACACACTGGCTACACTGTGGGATGGTTTTGGTGGTGGCGAATTGGGTCTGGGTTCGTGTCGATGGAATTGGAGTTGCGGGAGAGGTGCCAAGTCCGCGATATGCGTTCCAAACCCATTGTCACACATAAGCAGTGAGGCGTGATGTTGCAGTATGAACGCATAATAGTCAAAGCGTTGCAGCATTTGGCATTCAGTTTGACATTGGTGTTCAGCGACGCTGCTTGGTACGGTCTACCGCTCACTAAATGCTAGCAGTGCCTGCCTCATAATTTTGCGCATTTGACATCCAATATTCACCATTAAGTGTGTGATACTATTTTCCCATGATCTTTGTCACGCGGAAATAGGGTTCCAAACCGAAAGATTTTGGTGACGATACTGCTGTCTAACGGCAATAATATGCTCTAATCATTCACCACACTATTACAGGGATATCAATTTGTATTGTAATATGTAGCTTAATCTTATACTTCATTCTTCGTACTTCTTATTCGATATATTCTCATCCTATAGTCATTTATATTGATTGACTGGTAACCGCCTGCCAACCATAGAGGCAAGCCCGCTAGGGACGGATAAAGGAACAAGGAGAGAAGGCACAGGAAATTGGCAGAATCATTGCACTTATGTTAAGAGGTTATCTCTAATCGAGCGGTTCTTCGGTAAGATTAGCTTCGCACCTTTCTCTATTGTCATAGCGGTCAAGGGGTTGAGTAGTTGATTATGGGCCTTCTCACTACAGAGTCATAAAAAAAAACGCATTGAGCTTGCATGAGCCTGTCCTCTTCTCCAACATTTTGGAACCTGGCTTGAGCCTATCTGGCGGCCCGAATAAATACTCCTTGCCCCCACACTTGTCTCAAAGTTCATCTTTGCGGGCTAGGCCAAATACATTTTGATGCTTTGGGGCGGCCAACTGTTGGCCTCTTCGCCACACATTTCTTCTCCCCACTTCTCTGCGGGCCATAGTCCTGCAGCGCGGACGTTCGTGCGCAACGCGACCGGCCGGTCGCTTGGCCACGCCGTTCGGCGCGCCGCGGCCTCCGCCCGCCGTCCGCGCCGTTCGCCCCGCCGCGGCCTCCGCCGCGCCCTCACCGCCGTTCGCCGGCCACGGCCTTCCGTTCGCCAATTTCCCGTTGTTCGCCCGCCGCGAAACCTTCTGCCCGGCCATTCCATGCCATTCGCCGCCGCGGCGTCATCTTCCTTCCCGCAAGCGGCTCCTCTCCTGAGTCGTGGCCCGCCCAGCGCCGCCATCGTCGCCGCTCTCTAGTGCGGGCGAGGGAGGGAGGGAGCGCGGCGGGGCGCTCGACGCCGTTTCGCCACCGCGTCCGACCCCGGCTGGCACAAGCTGGAGCACGAAGAGCTCCGAGGCACAAGCAGGAGCACGAGCAGAGTGCAGAGGATTGGAGAAAGGGGAGGAAGAAAGAAAGAGGAAGAATGACATGTGGGCCCATTGCATTAATAGAGGTGGAATGTGAAGAGTCCTGTTGGAATAGAAGACAATTTGACTCTCTAAAATTTTTGTAGGCTGGCCAAATTAGTATTTGGAGAGTCAAGAAATAGCATAATGGCGAAGAGAGAAAGAGAGAGCACTCATTACGCCAGATGAAGTCTTCGGCCCATTTGAAAGTGATCAATGTAGAAGATGAAGCCCTGAATTTATTAAGTGGCAGCGCATTTAGAATATAGAAGGGGCCTAGTAAACACCTATTATTAGATTAATATCTAATTAGTCAAATAATTATAATGAAGTCCGGCACTCGCAACCCCTTATCTCCACCACTGAGTTTAGACAATGAAAATGAGTGAAAATTAAAATATTGAAAAGAAGATAGGTTTTTTTTACTAAAAGTATCGATAAAGAAATTTTTTTTAAAAAAAAATTAAACCAACAACCACCAAATTTTAAGAAGGTTGAAAAACATTTGTTAAGCATGTGACTAATTATAAAACACAAAGACGGGCCACAACCACACGGACACACGGTCAGTCTCCTTATCAGCAAATAGTACAACTATCAGTATGATATTTTTCGCACAGCATTTCACAGCTTACATTCACAGCCTTTTGGCTGATCTTGATCATCTACTTCACATTCTCACTCTCTCCATCAAATGTACTATCTTGTGATCTGTCCGTGGCAATGATCAAGGGCCAGCCAAAAGAATCTGGAATCTTCTGAGCCAACTCTGCTGGATGGCTCTGCACTGCGCTACGCTGCTGCCCCCTCCTCCCTTGGCATGTTGATCCCGAGCACATCTTCACAAGACAAGAGTGTACTATACTACTAGTCACTCAGGGTCCCCCATTCCTGCCTGCATCCTGCTCCACACCTGGAGAGAAGGAATTAACCGATGAATAATGGATAGATTGCCCTGTTTACATGGTGGGATTAAAAAAATTAAAAATTTTATTTATATTTTTAAAAAATTAATATTTTACAAATAAGAAAAATATTATTTTTAAAAAAAAAAAAAAATTTATTAAAAAATAAATATAAAAAAAAAGTTTTTGTTGTTTTTTATCGTTTTAAATTTTTAAATAAAAAAATTAAAAAATTTTATTTATATAAAAAAAAAAAAAAAAAAATCAAAAAATTTTAAAAAAAAAAAAAATTTATTAAAAAAAATTTTTGATATAAAAAAAAAAATATAAAAAAATAAAATCTAATTTTGTTTTTTATTTGTAAATAAAAAAAAAAATTTTTTAAAATCAATTTATTAATTAATAATTAAGAAAATTTAAAATTAAAAAAAAAAAAACTTTAAAACACTAAAATTTAAAAAAAATTTAAAGAAAATTTAAAATAATTTTAAAAATTTTTTTTAATATTAAAAAAAAAAAAAAAATTTTATTTAAAACTTTTAAGTTCATATCACATTGAATATTTGGACACTAATTAATAAATTTAAACGTAGACTATTAATAAACCCATCCATAATCTTGGACTAATTCGTGAGACGAATCTTATTGGAGTCTAATTAATTCATGATTAGCCTATGTGATGCTATTATAACCTTCTCTAATTATGAGATTAATTAGGCTTCAAAAAATTATCTCGCAAATTAGCTTTCGTTTATGTAATTATTTAATACTCTAAATTAGTGTCTAAAATACGAGACTAAAGTTAAGTCCCTGGGTCCAAACACATCTGGTGCATGGAGTTTATCACTTTCTGTTTATCTTAGGCCGTGGTTAGTTCACACCAAAATTGGAAGTTTGGTTGTAAATTGGAACGATGTGACGGAAAAGTTAAAAGTTTGTGGTGTAGAAAGTTCGATGTGATGAAAAAGTTGGAAGTTTGAAGAAAAACTGTTGGAACTAAACACGGCCTTAGCCAGCTCCTAGTGTACACTTCTTTCTTGTTCTGAGCTTGCCATGTCCTAGAGTAGTTACTTTCCCGTTCTAAACTCCAACAAGATTACATATTTTTTCTCGGTTTTTATTAGCATGCATTTCAAAATTATTAAACTGTGTGTTTCTGCGAAAACTTTCTACATAAAAATTACTATAAAAATCAAAATAAAATCATTTTCAAGTTTTTAATAATTAAAATTTAACTAATCATGTGCTAATAAACTTATCTCGTTTTGCGTATGCCAAATCTTCATCCTTGTTGAAAATGGAACGGGATCTAAGACTAGCAATAGATCAACTGTATATGGTTTAATAATTCGGCACCTTAACCAGCTCAGCCATAGAAAAATGCTTGAGGAGCCAGACCAGGTTTATCTCTTCCGATTGAGTGCTAGACTCCGACCTCCACGGTATGACTTTTTTTTCTTTTGTTAAATTTCACGAGGCGTGTTTAGATCCAAAGTTTTTCTTCAAACTTCTAACTTTTCCATCACATCAAAATTTTCCTACACATACAAAACTCCCAACTTTCCGTCACATGTTTCAATTTCAAACTAAACTTCCAATTTAGCGTGAACTAAACACAGCCAAACTTCAATCAAAATTTATTGTTGTCAAATTTGAACTCTGAAAAACCTTGAAAATCTACTCCGCGTCGAAACCTCAAGTTTGGAGTTTTGATTGGTTCACGAGAACTTAAACCCTGCTGTGGAATACTACTAGTCCTGAAACAATGCTGGCAAACAGAGGTTTCAGCATGTGAGGTGGCAAGGGGACCCAATGCAAACTCATTCTCACCTACAGTTTCATACCTGGCATTCTTACAAAAGTGAATATTGAGTCACTATTTTACCTGTATACTGTATTTACACAGGGGAGAAATTGACATTTCACCTGTCATTCATGGGGATGATGAAGTAGTAGGAGGAATGGGACACTTTCTCAGCAACAGTGAAAGAATGCAACATTGGGAAGGTATGGACAGTGGTGAGGTCAGCAAAATCTAGTGGGTAGATCTATGAACAGCTATCCAAGGTCCTCAAGCAAACAATGGAGTCACCAGGTTTTTGCACAGTGGTCTTCTTCAGCTCAGCTCAACTCATGCACAGAAACCCTTAAGCTCTGTAGTCTCTAGTCTCTACCCTATTGAACCTCCTCATGCCTTGGTCCTTGGAGCTACACAATGAACACCAGATTGTTGCCTATGGTATTTCTTGCTTCATCCTAATTGTTGTACCGAATGATTTTGTCATAAGTACCCTTTTTATATTTGAATTTGATAACTTATACTCTCCTCCGTCCCCTAATGTAAGGGATTTTGATATTTTGCTTGCACTGTTTGACCATTCGTCTTATTCAAAAAATTTGTGCAAATATAAAAATCGAAAAATTGTGCTTAAAGTACTTTGAATAATAAAGTAAGTCACAAATAAAATAAATAATAATTCCAAAAAATTTTAATAAGACAAATGGGTCAAACAGTGTAAGCAAAATGTCAAAATCTCTTAATTAGGGGACGGAGGGAGTACTCCGTACTTGTACTACTACTAGTAGCTACTTGTATTTGAATTGAAGTGGATGCATCAACAGATTTTATTTCTAGGACTTTATTCGTTTGTAGAAAAAACAAAGTATTCGAATTCCTAAGCTTTAATTCCTACAAGTGCTATTTGGTTTGTATGAATGGGCTATAGAAAAACCAAAGGAAAATGTCCTTTCTTACAAGTTGTAGAGAGAAAATATAGAAGATTTTATGTCCACTCAAACCTCTTGAAAAGAATTCATATGGATTGGATGTTTGCATGTATTTATGTTCCTTGACCTTTTCAATTCCATATAGGTTAAAATTCATTCAAACTGGACGGGCCCTTTAAAAATTGTTGTTTGGTACTACATTCTTCATTGAATAGTATAAATAAGAAAAAATGCTACAAGTTCAAAATAGGACAAGAGAGCACTCCGTAGCAATATTTGAAAAGGAGTAATTTCACAAAACTACAAGTACTTTGATAAAATTATCATAAAACTACAAATTAAGCCATAGTACACCCTCCGTCTGAGAATAAGTTTATTTTTTGCCCCTTCAGTTTTGTCCCAAAATAAGTATTTTTTAGTAATTATTGAATCGATGTGTGTGAAAGTATAGAAAAAATGCACTGAGAGTAGATAAAGTGTGGAATAGTTACATTGAGATTTCAAAAATAGAGGATATTCTAGTCTTTTTAGTTTTGTATTGAGTATGTGTGGAATGGGTGAAAAATAAATTTATTTTGAGACGGAGGAGTATCATAAAACAAAAGATTTAGATTAGTAATGACTTTATTCACAAAATTACAAATGTTAGATGTGCTATCCTACACCAATTGCTGTTGTATGTGATAAAATCGAAGCTATATCTATAGTTTTGTGAAAATAGATGATATTGAAGATTAAATTTGTACTAGCTTTGAGACGTGTTTTGTGACAAATTTATTTCTAAATATAAAATAGTTTTATTATACTATGATCTAAATATGTAGTTTTTGGTGAAATTTTTATGCTTTCAAAATGGGATTGTTAGTGTGCGATAATCATGCATGGCTATCATCCTTATCGAGCCAGTTGACATCGAGGAACTGCATGGTAAATAGGCCAAAGTTCAAAAGGTGTTAAATTGAAGTTCAAAAATTTGGCAAAATGTTTCCATATTGGTTTTCGTTGGTAAACAAATGCTAATTGCGATTATCGATGAAATCGGTTTTGGACGATATTCAGTGAATGGATTCATTTTGAAAACCCTGCTAAAAGGCAATACAACAAACTACGTGTATAGGCATGTTTTATTGGTTTGTTGCCCCAATCGATTGTTAAAAAAAATTAGTAATGCCAAAACTTAATGTAAGGAAAACAATTTCTCAAAACACACAAAAAGTTGTGTATCATAATATCATTATTACATAATAAGAAGAGATTAAGGAAATTAATAAGGCTCAATGATGTATAGGTGTTGTTTTGGTTTGATCTTGCCATATTTTTGTGTCTAGTCTTGTGATTGGTTCTGAAATTACCTAATTTTGCTACTAATCGGTAATGATGCCGTTGATAATAATTTGTTTGGTTTATTACTGCTGTCTTCAAGACTTCAACGCAGAAAAATTCGAGAAATGGATCATTAAAAAAACAGGATTGCTCTAACCAGCTGGGTTGTGTAGGCTTCCAATCCTTCCAATGGGTAACAGTAAAAGTAAATTCTTACTTCCTCCATTTAAAATATAAGAATTTAGAATCGGATAGGATATTTTTTTAGTACTACGAATTCTCAATACACAGTCCAAATATTCTGTAAATAGAATCGAATAGAATATTTTCTAGACTACGAATCTCAATACGTGAATCTCAATACGTGAGTATTTTGTACTAATGGAGAGACACGCGAGGGGGGCTTAATGAAGGAAAGTATTGATGGGGGCCATTGCATATGGTAGGTACTTCCAAACATGGAGTATGGAGGTTGTAATGATTGGCATGTCACTGTTCCAACATGGGTGAAAGGGCAGGCTTTGGAGCTCCAAAATCAATGAAGTCTGTTTTCCTTTCCTTCTCCTTGGAGAGAGGCCGAGGAGAGAGATGGGTCCTGCAGGTTTTTGCAGCTACCGCCTACCACTAGAGTAGGAGTACTAGACTACCATCACCAGCAGCAGCAACAGCAGCTATGTTCGTTCCTTGCGCTTTGCTTCTCCATTCATTTCTCTCTCCAGGATCGATGATCTCTGCCGTTTCCCAACCTCCAGCGCTATTAGAGCAAGTTAATAGTATAGCCAACTACTAGCTCCAATTCATCTAAGCCAATCTAATAGCTTATCCATACAATAGTTACATACTACACTATTAATACCTGGTCCCACCTAATCATAACCACACCGTGTCTTGGAGTTCTAACTAGCTGGCTACAAATCTGTAGCCCGCTACTCTTCTCTCTCCTTATTTATCTTCTTAAAAAATATTTGCAGGCTGGCTTATAGCCTGCTAATTGTACCTGCTCTTAGGCCAGCTCGGACGGGACCAACACCCAGCAGAGCCGCGCGACCCTGGAGAGCGTCACGTATTTCATCGGATTAGGGAGAGGCCTCACCTCGTTTAGTGTAGGGTGAGACACCGCATTGGGGAGAGGCCTCACCTCGTACTGTCATCTCACGCCAATGAGGAAGAATGGCGAGGGGTGGACGGGGACAGTGGCGGAAAGACAATGCAACAATACAAATAAAGAAAACTACAGTAGTTGTTGAGATTACGCCCAATAATAGTATGGATATTCAAGACAAATAGTAGTAGGGATCTTGTGTACAGTAAATACTAAGAGCTTCAGATATACAACCATGTTTGACAAGGATTTAAAAAACAATTCATAACATTGTGTCTGATTAACCCATAAATAGCTTACATGCCAGATTTAGTTTTTCTGTGTTATCCCTGGTTACCCATATCATACATACCTAAATTATTTGTCCTACTGTAAAATGGAATTCATGACCTAAAGCAATAATACTTGAAAGATCTCATCAGGAACTATCATATAATATATTTAAGAAAAGATACATATAGAATACAATTAGTATACTACAACTTATACAGAAATTTTTAAAAAACTTAACAAATATTGTTCTCGATGGATCACTCTATGGATAAACATAGAGTTAGTGCATTACAAGTATATAGTCCTCTATATTAAGAGCCCTGATTCATTTTCATAACAAAATTCACAAGCTTACGCATAATTCCATTCCATCAAAATGAGTGATCAAACAGAGTACTTGAGAACAAAAAAATCTCTAGTTAATGAATATCATATTTCCAGTCCTTAAAACCGGTAAATTATCAAATTTTGTACTCCCTCCATTCCATAATATAAGGCACAACCACTTTTTTTAGGTGTTCCATAATATAAGGCATGCATGCATGTAAGCAATTAACTATAACCCCTTCTCCAATAAACTATTACTTTTTTAAATCCTACACTCTGATGCTCTCTAATTCTATTGGATGCATGCATTGTATTTATTAGGATGATCCAAACTACAAGATGATAATTATTATTTCTTGGTCTTTGGGTTAGGGGTGGTTATGCCTTATATTTTGGAATGGAGGGAGTAGAATTTAACGGTTAACGGCTTTGCTTTCTGTGTGATAGGGTTTGCGTGCGTGGGTTCATAAAAATTGGGTCATATACATTATATATGTCCTAGTTTCTTTGATTTTATTTTCATATTTTACCTTATTAATTAAATCATGTGCCATATTAGCTTTTTTTTGGATCTGCATGTCAATACAATAAACTCGGTGAACACCAACTTCCGTGGCAAGTGCCCACAATAGAACACTTCCGCGCGCCGCATTTGTTTAGGATAGAAAGATAGAAAGAAAGATATTTTCCGCGCATTAAAAGGAGATATTTGCCTAGTTTCTCGAATTATCAACAGTATGTTTTTAAAAAACTTTCAATAGAAATATTGCTTTATAAAATCATGTTAATCTAACATTTAAATATAAAAAAGTTAATAATTATATGCTAATGGTTTAAATGAATCGTGTTGATTTAATTTCTTCTTTCCCTCCTATCAAACACTTTTAGTATGTCACATACGTGATGCTAATTAATTAATCTGGTACTGTACGTAGTTCACGTTTTCTGCTGTGGGTTCCACGCTAATGAGTGCCTAGCATATACTCCGTATATATGGTGCATGCATGGGACACATGCACACATACTAGTATGAATATGAGATCTTGCTGAATCTTATCCTTTTTGCTGTCTATCTGCATCGATGAACATGCAGGGGTGCTGTGCACTCGTTAAGTTATTGTCTCGCGTTCACGGAACACGCTTATCTTATATCCCTCCCTATCTGATTCTCAACTGTATTGATGCATTGTTGACTATGTGAGACGAATGGACTGTAGCCGGAATGCTGGTTTGCCTCTCGACCTGTCCCTTTTCAGGATTAATTTCGGCAGGGCAGAACACCAGCATCGGGCCAAGCCCCAGGCTGTATCAATTTTGTAGTATTGTTAATTAGGCCATATACAAATGCAATTAATATGCATCTTATTATAGGGCATAGATGACACCATTATCAGAGTTTGAAAATATTATCAACTAATTTGTTTATGACTCTTTCCTTGAACTTTTAAATCTCAAAATTTAAATCAGCCTTATGTGCTTTCCAACCCATGTAACCAGAAATAAGAAAATTCTAAAAAAATTGTGTAGGCATAAGTTATCTATACTAATATAAAAGATGGTACTGTGACCCAACTACCATGCACGACCCATGAACCGTGAGTTGTTAGTTTCTTAGCCTCCACATGCCATATATCTCGTTGAAAAGAAAATATGGCAATAGAATATTATGAAATTTTTCATCTTTACGAAATAACAACAAAATTAGCATATTGATAATATATTAGACAATTAGAAAAAGAAACCCGTTGCAACGCAAGGAAAATATGACAATAGAATATTATGAAATTTTTCATCTATACGAATGACAACAAAATGTTGCAACGCAAGGAAAATATGATAATAGAATATTATGAAAATTTTCATCTTTACGAAATGACAACAAAATTAGCATAATGATAATATATTAGACAAATAGAAAAAGGAACAAGGAACCTATTGCAACGCATGTGTAATTAGCGGTAAATGCGAGCACTCGTGTTAAATCTAGGATTTGAACCCAAGTGAGTTGGTTCCACCACAAGGAACATAACCAGTTGAGCTACGCTCACTTCGTGGTAGGGGTGACTTTTGATGATAGTTGTCTTTGGACTTACTCCATCCGTTCTTAAAAGAGAAAGCTATGATTGGATGTGACATTCTAGTAGGGGTGACTTTTGATGATAGTTGTCTTTGGACTTACTCCATCCGTTCTTAAAAGAGAAAGCTATGATTGGATGTGACATTCTAGTAGGGGTGACTTTTGATGATAGTTGTCTTTGGACTTACTCCATCCGTTCTTAAAAGAGAAAGCTATGATTGGATGTGACATTCTAGTAGGGGTGACTTTTGATGATAGTTGTCTTTGGACTTACTCCATCCGTTCTTAAAAGAGAAAGCTATGATTGGATGTGACATTCTAGTAGGGGTGACTTTTGATGATAGTTGTCTTTGGACTTACTCCATCCGTTCTTAAAAGAGAAAGCTATGATTGGATGTGACATTCTAGTAGGGGTGACTTTTGATGATAGTTGTCTTTGGACTTACTCCATCCGTTCTTAAAAGAGAAAGCTATGATTGGATGTGACATTCTAGTAGGGGTGACTTTTGATGATAGTTGTATTTGGATTAACTACATCCGTCCCAAAAAAACAGAAAGCTATGATTGGATATGACATATTCTGGTAGAATGAATTTTTTTTACGGTTAAATGGCATGAGAGGCTCCTACTGTGCTATATTAATAAAAGAATAAGATATGTACGGGGAGAGAATATACATGGGGAGAGAGCAAGAAAAAGAGACAAAGATAAAATACATCCAAATTAACTAAGACTTTGTATCATGGGGTAGAATGAATCTAGACAAGAACATGTCCAAATTTGTTGCACTAGCTAGATTTAGTCATATTCAATCTTAGATTTTTTTTAATAGAGGGTGTAGGAGCAAGTTGTAATCGTAGGGATTTAGGGATTTAGATTTTTTTTTAGAGAATGGTATTTTTTACCCAGCCTCTACATCCAACCGGCTGAAATTCGCTCCTATGGAGATTTGAACTCAAGACCTTGGGATACTACTCAGGTCACTATAACCACTAGGCTAGGTAACTTTCCTACAAACGTTTGATTCATGCACATGAGGAAACTGGTGAGGTCCCCTTCTTCTCCAGCAACAACAAATTAGGTTGTAGTGGTATAGTCCCCATCAAGTTGTAGTGGTATTAGTGTTGGTATACATTCCCAAAGATAACTTACTAACGGCTTACTACAAAAATTGAAAACAAATTAGCTATACCTTCATATTGCTAATTATATATGCATGCTTGACAAAATAACATACAGGTACATCATCATAATTGATGATATATGGGATGAGAAACTGTGGGAATATATCAAGTGCGCTTTCTACAGAAACAAGCTCTGTAGTCGAATAATCACCACGACACGCAAAGTTACAGTTTCTAAAGCATGTTGCTCTCATGACGATGCAATTTATAGGATGAAGCCTCTTTCTGATGATGCCTCCAAAAGGCTATTCTACAAAAGGATATTTAAGCATGATAATGGGTGTCCTCCAGAACTGGAACAAGTATCAATAGGTATATTGAAGAAATGTGCTGGGATGCCGTTAGCCATTATAACTATAGCTAGTCTCTTAGCCAACAAGCAGGTACAAACAAGGGATCAATGGCATGATGTGTTTAATTCTATTGGTCGCGGACTTACCGAAGAGCCCAAGGTTGAGGACATGACAAAGATATTGTCTTTTAGCTATTACGATCTACCGTGTCACCTCAAGACATGTTTACTGTATCTAAGTATATTTCCAGAAGATTTTATAATTAGTAGAGACCATTTGGTACGGGTGTGGATCGCGTCCTTCCTCACCCGGCCGGTCTCTTGTTGCTGTACAGACCAGAATCGTTGGGGGAATCAGATCAGATGAGACGAGATGCGTGGGTGGTGGTGGTGATGGAGGTGCTTTCCCGGACCGAGTGTGTAGGAGGAGGAGGAGCCATGGTTGAAGTAGCCTTCGCTTCGTCCGGATCCTCCGCGGTGCCCGACGGCGGTGGCGGAGGTGGAGGGGGCCTCTACTACGGCCTCGCCCCGCCTTCGTAGGGACCTCGTCGTTAGGGACGCTCTTCCATATGCCGGGGTGGCTCCTCCGTCGCTAGCGCGACCGCTGCCGCAGCTGCAGGCTACGACGAGTGGGGGCGGCGGCGGCGCTAGAAGGGGGAAGAGTAGCCCCGCGGTGCTCTTCATCATCGTGATTCTCGCGGTGGTGTTCTTCATCTGCGGCTTGCTCCACCTCCTAGTGCGGCTCCTTATGAAGAAGCAACATCGTGCGGAGGAGGAGGGGATTCGGTGGCCGGGGTGTCATGGTCGGCCACCGGGGATGACAGAGGAGGAGGGGACGTGGCACTGCAGAGGCTGTTGCAGCAGCTGTTCCCCCTCCCTCCTCGCCCGGCCGCCGCGAGCTGCCCCTCCTCACTCGGCCGCCGAGCGCCGTCTCCTCGCCCGACCGCCACGCACCGCCTTGGGGATGGGAGAGGGGAGAGATGAGGAAGAAGAGGGGGGAGAGAGTTGAAGAGAGGGAGGTGCTGAGAATGACATGTGGGGCCTATGTGGGCCCTACCATTTTTTATTAATTTATCTATGAAACTAACATGTGGGTCCCACGAAGTTTATTATTTTTCGGGATCGAATTGCCACGTAAGCGCCATGTCAATGCCACATCAGATGAAGACCAAGTCAAATTTGCCATGTAGGCGCCACGTCAGCTAAAACCGCCGGGAGACCTTATCTGCACTGGTTTTGACAGTTGAGGGACCCGTTGTATCTGGTTTTTTGGTTGAAGGACGAAAATCGGATTCGTCGACAAGTTAAGGGACCTCAGATGAACTTATTCCTTTGGTCGTCCTCTCGCTTGTAAATGGGCCGTCTCGAGCAGGCTTTGGACGCTGCGCGGGCGAGCGCTCGCTTCCGTTCCGTCCGATGCCAAACGGATGGACCCAACTACTAGTAATTACGAACGCGTTCTGCCTATACATTCTACAACGCCCATACCCTATTCCAAGCTAGTTCATACATGTCCATGTGTCATTTGAGCATGTTTGCTACGACTGATGCGTTTCGACGGATGATCTCCAAGGGAAAATTAAACGGGTTTCGTCGTACATACATGGCTCCCGAATTGTGTAGAACCTGAAACAGAATTGAGGCAAGCAAGTCGTTGTAGTATAGTGGTGAGTATTCCCGCCTGTCACGCGGGTGACCCGGGTTCGATCCCCGGCAACGGCGTTTCCAGTTTTTTTCTTTCTTCAGCTTCCACGATTTTCACTTCCCATACAGCAACCTGCGGCTTGTCTCATGTTGGACGAGCGAACCAGCCTTTCTTTCTTGATCTCCGTTCTTTTGCGCATGCTGATCTGCTGCAGCCAGCCAAATGTAAGCTTTTCCTTTAGCTAGCGTTTCAGCAGCGTTGCTGGATTGCCAACCTTGTATTGAGATGTGGAATCGAGTATCAACAACCACTCAGCCGGCCCCTTCCGTGCCTAAGAGGTTGAGATGGTGAACCATATCATGTCTGGCACAACGTCATGTTGTTGAGCGGTTGACTGGCCTTTACCCCTCCTCGTGGTTGCATGCTACAGAATTAGTGGCTATCTTCTTCTTTTTTTTAGATAATATTAGTGGCTATCTTCTAGAGCCTTTCTTCTGAAGCCTCTTCACAAGGGCTTCGACTTCTTGGTACTGCTGGTATCCCGGCAACTTTGGAAGGAGCGGAACTCAAGAGTTTTTTATTCTTATCTCTTGCCTATCCCTGTAGTCTTCGAGTCGATCAAACTTGAAGGTCGGTTGTGGTCAAGCGCCTGAGCCGCTCACCTAGGGGTCTTGTTACAAGGATAGTAGCACTCTTTTTTGGCCTCTTCCCTCTTTAGAGCCTTTTTTATCCCACTAACGTTTCTTTTTTCCCCTGGCAGTGGCCCAGCCATTGCGTTGTGTAACTGAAATTCCGTTTTCTTCTAATATATATGTAGGATCGCACAAGACCAAATAAACCTATCAGAGGGGGATGAATGGTAGGGAAAACCAAAAACCTAATAATCTTTTGTAGAATTAAAGATTAACCTCGAACGGAGTTGATGTCGAAACCCTGTCGCTGCCGGTCGAACCGCCCTCCTACCGTCGGTCAGACCACCGAAGCCGGACAGCTGTGGTCAGACCGCCGCTATCCCACCGGTCAGACCACACGCACACCTGCGGTTAGACCGTCGGGACCCAGAAACACCGGTAGATGATAAACTCGAAGATGTAGATTGAAACTTTTCGACTTTATTGCATCAACTAGTGTTTGCAAAGTGCACCAACAGTACTCCTCACCAAAATCTCGAACTAAACTCAAAACCCTAACTTTCTCTCAACTCTAGGATCTCTCTAAAACTAATACCGGGAGGCTTCACCCTCCCTCTATTTATACATGAGGTAGGCTGTGCAAAGCCCACGAATCTTACACAACTTAGGACTCCTAAACCACGTAGGAAACCCTCTCTTACAAGTATCCAACTCATCTTTTTCCTTATCTCAATCAATCTTACCGAATTCGAACTCCCTTCCAAATTCGACTCCTCTTTCCATACGTACACGATCCCTCTTGTATATCATATGAATTTCATCATCACCATGTGCATTGTCCTCTAGCCTTTAGTATCCTTCATGATCTCTTGATCTCTGGACATCAAATTCTCCCAAGTCGACTCCGATCTATCACCGACAACATTCTCCCGAGGCCTCAAGCAACACCTACATATGCAACAACCAAGAAACCATATTCCGAGCACAAGTTCGTCCCAACTTGACTCACATTAGTATAACAAACAATATCCATACACATAGAAACCATCTAGAAGTCAAATCCCCGAAGGAAACATCCAAATTCAACAAGACAACCCGAAACCGAAAACAAACAGGATCCTGCCGGTCAGACCGTCGGGTCGGCCGGTCTGATCGCCGCAACACCTGTGGTCTGACCAGCGGCACACGACCGGTCTGACCGCCAGGGTCAACCGAAACTGCACAATTCACAAAATCAACCGTCTTATAAAATCTCCAAAATAACATTAGCAAACCACCAATATTTTCATCACAAAATCAAAATCAACTCCTTGGTTTTACAATATCAATGTGCAATATTTATGCGCATTCATGAAAAACAGTACTAGCTGTTAATTCCTCGCAAAGGGAATAACCAAATCAGAGGAATATGAAGCTATCTGACAAAGGAATTGGAAACATTATACTAGTATCTCATCATTAAGAGCAAGTTTAATACTATAGCCAAATACTAGCTCCAAATCATCTATAGCCAATCTAATAGCCCATTCATGCAATAGTTACCTATAAGAGCAAGGCTAATAATACAGCCGACTTGTTGGGTATAAGATTCTTTGCAGCTTTCTCTTATCCCACACATATAATAGTTAAATATTTACAATTAATACAGGGCCCACTTGTTTCTCTCACAGAATTTTTTGGTTCTTGCGTCCAAGCCGGCTGTAAGTTTACAGCCCGTTTTTCCTCTCTCTCCTCTCTTCTCTCCTCCACTTTAGTATTTAGCCGACTTACAGCCTCCTATTATACTTACTCTAAGCATATACTACACTATTAATATATGTTCACATCTCTCATACACACACAGCGTATTAGAGTCCGTGCTGCAGCTGACTATAAATCTGTAGCCCGTTTTCCTTCTCTCTCTTCTCTTCTCTCCTCCACATGTACCTAGGTACAGCTGACTTCTATTGTACTCGCTCTAATTGTATATCCGGTTTTGAGGGATTTACTGGATGATGATGGATAAATATACCAGTTGCCCATAAGTTCATGGGAGACAAGAAAAAAATGTGATATTTGCAGATGTTCATATTGATATTGTTTAAAAATGAAAAAGTCCATTACAACTAAGAGCTATCTTTTAAAAAGTTACAACAATTTCATTACAATATAAAATGTGCTAAACATCGAAACCTGTTAATATTAAACCTTGAACCACCAGTTCATTTTTCAACCTTGGTTGGAACTTAAAGTGTTTTTACATGACATATTATTGTCGTGGCGATGTGGCCCAAAAATCGAATTATTCTTCTTTCAGATAACACCACCACTCCCACTATAAAGTATTTGCAACCTACAAGTATAATTTGTCTGTAAAAATAGTGTATGACTAAAAAAATATGCACAAGTATATTCTTTTTTCAATATATTCTCTTGAAATAAATATTTATTATACGAACGAATTCACTATTCACAAGAGGAGGTCAATCCATCACTTTCAAGTTTATGGTAATCTGCATCCTACAATGTTGTCTTGAGGCTAAATCTCTGAATCATCACATCATAAACACTGCAGAAATTTGTTAAAGGCCAAGTCAGTCAATCAAAAACAATAAAATGAATCTCAACAACCATAAAATGGCTTTTCATGGTCTGACCTTTTTCTATGTGGATGTGCCACTCCAATCAAATCCTACTTCCCCAGGGTTCATGAAGAACATATTACACCAGATCCTCGCTGCAAATGAGGGGATAGAGGTAAACAGATATAAACTCTTGTCATGACTTATGATTCACATAACATCATATCCAGATCCACAGATGCACAAGGAGGTAAGAAGCAAGTGTGTCCTGTCTCTCGTCTCACCGAGCAAGCCTTGACATCCTGGCATCCACACAGGAGTCTGCCATTGAGCAAATCAGTCGCTTGGAATGCGCCCCCTCCATCACTTCTCTGTATTATTTCAGTTTGAAGCACACAGAAATCACTTAGTCTATGGCAACAGCATGACCTTGTACTGTAGCAAAACCAACAATAATTGAACTCTGCTTCTTTGTACATTATCACCAAGCTGAATTACCTTATAGTAATCAACTGCGAGGAAATTAGCCCATCGATTCCCAGCTGCGCCGTAGCATGTGTTCACCATGTCAGTAAGGCTCTTGGAGTGCTGCAGGCATGCGGTTACCTTCACCGGGACCGATGGGAAGTAGTTCACCAGGACTAACGACTTGGTTTTGTCATTCAGAGGTGCAGATTCTGCACGATTTGAGCATTTGCCAGCATCCATACCATCATCTCCGTCTGTGATCAACAGAATTTGTGAATCCCTTGCATGCAACAGGAATGTTGAACGGCAAAAAAAATATATAGAGAGTAGAGGATGTGATGTCTCACAGTTGTTCTCGACCATGTAGTTCCACTGGTATGCGATTCCTTCAGTAGCCTGCTTTGACCTGATGGAGGTGAACACAAGGAGGCGCTGGTTGCTCGCAACCATGTCACTGACAAGAGGCCAATCCTTACCTTTCTGTGGCATTTTCGACACGGGAAACCAGTACTTCATCAGACCAGAGGCCTTGAACACGTTTGTCAGGCCATTCGGTGCATGCACGTAGTCTTCCAGGATCAACGTGACGATTTCAGATGGATTGGCTCCAAGGAAGGCTTCGATTTCCTTGAATGTGTCCAATGCAGGTTCCTGCAATTGCCAACAGGATGATAAAACATTTGGCTCTGAAACTCTGTCCGTCAAGATAAATGAGATGGTTGTGCATTTGGCTCTGAAATCATTTATCCAGTTCACTCACGAATGCAGTGAAATCATTGCATTTCCCTCCATTTGAATGGCACAACCATACATCTCCTTTGAAGTCATATGTATCAAGCATCAGCGCGCGGACACCGTTCTGTAAAACAATATGGTATTTCTGTGAGTACCGTTGGTGGCTAATGCATAGTCAGACATGCAGAAACATTGGAGGGAACAGACAATGAGGCTGGCAGATATTACATTTAGTTGATCACTGACTGTATCCTCCTGGTTGTCAAAGGTGATGCGTGGAACTCCAGTGTGCGATGGCTCCCCAACAATCGCAAATGAATTGTGTGTCGTGAGATACGCATACTTGTTGAATGGCAACGAGTTGTTCTGAAGAACAAATCAAAAGCAAACTCCAGTCAGGCAGCAAACAGAAGCTGTTTAAAGTTCAGACATGATGTCCATGACTACAGAACACAAATCGGCCTTACACGGAAGCTGCATTTCAATAAACCACTAACCCAACCTATTACACGGAAGCTGCATTTCAATAAACCACTAATCCAATCTAATGGACAATTGAATTAAGCCATTAACTAGGCTGAGAATTGAGGAAATAAATTAATCCATACTAGTTTCACACTGCCTTTTTTATCTGTTGAACATTTCTTGCCAGATTAGAACAATTCATGCTGTGATGAAAAGCATCTGACGAATATGCTCGCAAAAGCATCTCACGAACGGAATAATGTTGAGACCTAACCGTATCAATCATCGTTTTTCTCAGGACGACGAACACCCTGACACTGACAGAAGGCCAACCGATATTTTGCCGGTCAGTGAAACAACCTCCCAATCTGTTCGTCTTCAGAGTAGTAGTAGGTCGATCTAGCAGGCGATGAAACCACAAGCAGGAGACACCCAAAACCGGAAAAAAAAATCCCAAACCAAACCAGATGCATGCCTGATGCCTCGCTAGCTACAACACCTCATCCGTTTCTTGACGCGACAAGGAAAAAAAAACAAGAAGAAAGAGAAGAAAAGAAACAAGCAAGCTGAAGCGTGGTCTCTCACAGTGAGTTGGAAGGGATTGGTGGCGGCGGAGCGGACGCAGCTGGAGCCGGCGAACTCCGGCTGGCAGTCGAAGCACCACTGCCCGCCGCCGCAGTCCGCCGCCGTCGAGCATGAATCCCCCACCTGAAAAAAGAAAAAAGGAGAAGAGAAAAAACCACCACCACCATGAGACTCCATGAGAACTCGCAGTCGCGAGCAAGATTACGACTGATTCGATCGGTTCTTGGTGGCCGGCGGCTTACATTCGCGGTGGCCGCCACCGAGAGGGCGACGAGCAAGACCAGAGCGAGTGCGGGCGCCGCTGTAAAGGCGCCCCCCATCTTCTTGCCTGTGCCAACCTACCTACCTACTACCTTTGTAGAGATATAGATAGAGTGAGAAAAAATTGGATAATCTGGTGCAGGATTCCTATATTCCTACTACTACTAATCAATCAATCATTACCTGCAGGGAGATTTCTGGGGAAGACGAAGACGAACAGGGAGTTGGAGTTGGTTGCACTTGCAGTTGAAGAGTTTCGTAGGTTTGTCACACACAAACACCAGCTTTATGATTCATACGAAACGCCTACCAACTTTACTTGTATATATATAAATAACAAAAATAAAACGCCTCCTCATGATAAGATAGTGTAGATTTGGCAACTATATAATCAGATATGATTATGCATTTACTCATTGACGGTCCTCTCAGAGAGGGAGTGGATTTTAAACTCTCGAGGGGATGTCTTGTTGCTCAAATGGTTATAAAAAATTTTGAAAAAAATTAAGAAGATGTATTAACATGTGGTATATCACTTCATAAACATGCAAATTAAAATTCAACTTCTATAAGTCGCAATGAAAAAAACAAAAATGACTGTGAATATACGTTAACTAGCTGTAGTTTAATTTATTTTTTCGGTTGTGAGATGTATAAGTTGAATTTGAACTTACATGTTTGTGGAGTGATATATCACGTATTAATACCTCCCCTCGAAAGTTTAAAATAGTTTCCCTCCCCTCATATGTCCATCGTCGCGTAAGCTCATGCAATTTCCAAGCACGAGGGAGCAAAATCAGAAAAAAGAAAAAAGAAGATTAACACGTAGCTGCACGTTAAGTTGTTGTTGCCCTGAATTACACGGCGGATTGGTGTGTGAAAGGAACAAATAGTAGTGTCGTTTTTTTTTCCAAGGACACGAAAAGGTCTTTGCGCGCCATTGAGGAAGACGATGATGATTTGTAGAATTGTTCTTAATTTTGGGAGCGATTTTGGACGGGATTGAAAGCGAGCGGTTGGGCGTTGCTTACAAGAGTTTGTTTGGTCGGCAAAGACTTCGGTTTCGTCAGGTCGTTTGTTCGTCTCTTGGTTGGCCCGGAATGGGTCAACCCATGCGTAGATTTATTTTTATACTCTCTCCGTTTCTAAATGTTTAACATCGTTGATTTTTTAGCACATATTTAATCATTCGTGTTATTTAAAAAATTTTGTGAAATGTGTAAAACTATATGTATATATGAAAGTATATTTAACAAAGAATCAAATGATAAGAAAATAATTAATAAATACTTATTTTTTTAATAAGACGAATGGTCAGACATGTTTAAAAAATTCATCGGCGTTAAATATGTAGAAACGGAGGAAGTATTTTTCTACTACCTACGAGCATATGCCAGCTTAGTTTACAAACAGAAAAAACAGCACAAGATTCACCTCTCTATCAGCCCTCCGCCGGTCACACCCCTCACGAATATATATGATCCATCACTCGGGCCTCCAAGGCCCGTAGGACTCTTATACGGATCCCTATCCGAATTAAGCTCATATTGGATCCCTATCCAATCCCCTTATTCCGGCCCATTAAGCATGTGACCCTGTAGTTTCATGTACACTCGGCTGTAACCCGAAAACTCCTTTTCGGTCCACGCATCAACAGCGGCCCCTAGCAGAAAATATTGACCCACCGGGCATACATAAAGATCATATCGGCTGAACCTCTAGTGTATACTTGTATGAACCCCTTTACCTCACGATATCGATTAAGCTCAAGGCTAGATATGTGCCATCCTCTAATAGCTCAATCATTCACTTCAACATGTGATAGATTATATAACTTGTGATTGACTCCTCAATCACCTTTGGCATGGCCATGCACTTTCATAATCTATAACATCGAGGGGCCCAGAGATATCTCTCCATAGGAGGGGCAAATCCCATCTAGATTATTCATATCCCACTGCATGTTTCATAGCATACCAGAAAACTACTTTTATAACTACTCAATTACGGAGTAGCGTTTAGCAGTCCCTAAGTAAGCTACTACACATGTTGGGAACCATGATAATCTCAGGTCTAAGGATTCAACACCAACACTAAATGAGATCACTGATGACACAACGCATATGGCTCTTGCAGCGTCTAATGTTGGGTCTATCCAACAACATGTTCACCAACATGTGTCAACATTATTAATTTGGTATCTCTATACCATGAGACATGAGACATGATCATCAATTAATACACGCGCTGATCATTTAAACATATTTGTTCCACGTATGATATTTGATCAGGGATCCTTTAGAAATAGTAACAAACAACAAAAAGAGTCTCATGAAAGAATCACATATTCATTAACCAATAATGAGTTATCTATTTCAAGAAACAATATCGGATAAATATGTAAACATAGTATGTGATATAATCATCTCTATGATTGCCTCTAGGGCATATCACTAACAGTCTCCCACTTACACTAGAGTCAATCATGAATGTATCTTATACCCATTGCCCTAGTGTGTGCCTCATGATTAGGCTGAGGGAGTGGCTTTGTCAACGGATCTGCAACAATCAAATCCGTATGTACTATACATATCTTCACATCTCCTCTACCCACTATCTCGCGAATGAGGTGATACCGCCGTAAAATGTGTTTGGACTTTTGATGCGACCTAGGCTCCTTGGCTTGCGCAATGGCACCACTATTATCGCAATAGGGGTCCATAGGGCTAGAAGCACTAGTCATCACACCCAGTTGAGAAACAAATTTCTTTATCCAAACAACCTCCTTTGCTGCTTCAGAAGCGGCAATGTATTCGGCTTCTGTTGTAGAATCAGCGACTGTATCTTGCTTGGAACTATTCCAACTCACAGCGCCTCCATTCAGGCAGAACACAAATCCAGACTGCGATCTAAAATCATCTTTGTCGGTTTGGAAGCTTGCGTCAGTGTAACCATTTACAACGAGCTCTTCCTGTCCTCCATAGACAAGGAACATATCCTTAGTTCTTCTCAAGTACTTCAGGATATTCTTTACAGCTATCCAGTGACTCTCACTTGGATCTGATTGGTATCGGCTTGTTGCACTAAGTGCATATGAAACGTCTGGACGTGTACATAGCATAGCATACATGATGGATCCAATTGCCGAAGCATATGGAATCACACTCATCTTGTTTTGCTCATCAGTCGTTTGAGAACACTGATTCTTGCCAAGATTAATGCCATGTGACATCGGTAAGAAACCTTTCTTAGAATCTTGCATGTTGAACCTCTTCAACACCTTGTCAATGTATGTACTCTGGCTTAATCCAATTAACCTCTTTGATCTGTAACGCCCCGATTTTCGTCGGGGTTAAAAATCATTTAATAATGCATTTTCTAGAAATTAAATAAAAGTCAAATCAATTTAATCAAGTGAAATAATGGGAGAATTTGAAATTTTCCTTTAAAAATCATTGGCCGAGAATTTTTTGTAATATTCTTTGTGCCCTAAAATACTCTCCGGATTTTTCCGCGAATTTTCGGAGCTCAAGAAATAATTTTTAAAGTCACAAAGTTCATTTAATCAATTAAAATAAATAGAAAACCAAGTTAAATCTCCCCTTCCTCCTTGGGCCATTTTCGACCCAAGATCTTCTCCCCCTCCTTGGCCTGCTCGCCCCTCTCTCCTTCCCTCCTCCCTCTCGGGCCGACCCCTCCCTTCTCGGCCCGATCGACTTCCCCTCATGCAAAGTCTAAATAACCCCTGCCCGGCCTCCTCTCTCCTCCCCTCGCCGACAGGTGGACCCGAGGCCCCACATGTCAGTTCCTCCCTCAACCTCTAGCTCCCCAGCCGAAATCGCTGTTTCCTCCCCACGTCGCCAAATCCACCCACGTCGTCGCCGATCCCAGCCCCTCCCGCTCGCGCCCTCACGCCCAAACCGCATGAAATCAATTCCCCTCCACCTCCTCCACCAAATCCCCCACTTTTTCCCAATTTTTGGCGCCAAATCGAGTCCCCACTCCGCCCACGTTGAGCTCAACGTCGCCGGCCATTGCCGCCCCAAATTCGCCACTCCCCGGCCTCCCCGTTGGTCCCTCGCGCTATATAAAGCATCGCCCGGCTCTCCTCTACCGTGTCCCCTCCTCCCCCGAGCTTCCCGTCACCTCCCTCACGCTCCCCACGCCGACCCCCACCTCCAGCCGCGCGCTACCGCCGCCATAGCCACCGCTGCATCGTGCCGCCACCACCACCGGCTTCGCCGCCGCGAGGGCAAGCCCGGCCACCACTTCCCCTCCCCAAACCGCCACCAAAACCCCGCCGCCACCACCAACCAACCCGAGCCACTGCCGCGTCCCACCGGCGAGCGTCGCCTTGCCCGGCCATGCCGCGCCACCACAGCGCCGCACACCACCTGTTGACGAAAAAAATCGAACACAGCGGCCTGGGAGATCTGCTTAGCTCCTGTGCAGGTCCAAAGATTGATGAGATGCGGGCGTGCCAGTCAGTTTGATCCTGCAACTGACAAGATGTGGAAACAGCAGATAAAACAGCCGATCGGCTGACAAGCCGATGGAGTAATTCCAGCCGATGCCGATACCAGCAATAGCGATAGTGTTTAAGCAATCGGCTATATGTCTAACGTAGATAATGAATATAAAGGCAATCGGCTGATGATAATATAATATAGCAATATAATCCAGTAGAACCAATCGGCTAACAATATGATTAGTAGGCATTGATCCGAAGGTTTAAAGCATACATCGGCTGGAGGTCCGATGTCATTAAATCACAAGATTAGATTAAACAGTGAAACCTTTGTTGCGATCGGCTAATCCTTCTTATATGTATATGCGATCCTTACAAGCCGATGCAACATCTAGATAACTCATCGGCTAAAAACCCCGATGAAACCCTTATTGCAGTCAAAAAGCAGGCTAGGGATTATGGTTCTAAGCAACGACTTAGTAGATCAAACTCAATTGATGCAGCACTAAGTATGAAAAGAAACATAATATCTAGACAATCAAGCCGTTGACTGAGTTTTCAGGGTGGTAGATGTCTAGGCTAATCTAATCTAGCAAGGTGATTTAGCCGATACCGACAGAAACCCTAAACGAGAAGCAGCCGATAGAGCTAAATTGATATACTAAGACTAGATTAATAGAGACATAATGATAAATAGGTAGGCAAGTATATCATCCAAACCAGAGCAATCCAGAGGTCGAATGTACTGATGCAAGCTTTGAACGACGCCGGACGTAGACGATACAATTGCCTGGACCGGCGGAACACTTGGACTTATCCCTTCGCCAGAGATCGAAGACGATGCAGCCCCGCGTCGGGTGCCAAGTTCCGCCGGAAACGTAAAAACAAAAGTAGAAAAGGTAAAAGGTGGCGATGCACGCGAATTGTATTGATCGTGAAGATTGATTACATAGACCCTGGGTGTACATATTTATACCCATGGGTGATACAAGTCCTTGTCGGACAAGAAAAGAACTTTCCTAAATATAAAAGGAAAAACATAAAGTCCTTATAGGACACTAACACACTTTCCTAAAGATAAAAAGGAAACTTAACAAACTATTCCTAATTAATGGATAACTTGCCATGCTGCATCCTCTTTAAACTCGGTCACTTATGGATAAGCTTCCTTTAGTAGATTGATTTCCTTAACCGAATATAGCAGGAATCCGACTATTAGCGACTTAATAACTCCCATCGGCTGATTCCGAGATGCTGCAGCCGATAATGACTCTAAGCCGATGACGTCTTTGCCGATTACCAAATTTCACTGTTACACCACCGCACCCCGTCCACCGCTCCTCTTCCAATCCATTGCCGAAACGCCGCCGCCACGTTCTCCATCTCTCTCCGCCACCATTGTCGCCTCCAGCCGCGTCGCGTCGCCTCTTTGGACCACCTTGCGTTGCGCCGTCGCCTTCCCCGGCACCGCAGCCATCGTGCGCAGCTCGGCATCCACTCCATCTCCCTCCTTCACCGCCGAAACCACCTTCTTGCAGCAAAATGCGTTCCGAGATCACTGAAATGAGATCACTGATGACACAACACATATGGCTCTTGCAGCGTCTCATGTTGGGTCTATCCAACAACATGTTCACCAACATGTGTCCACATTATTAATTTGGTATCTCTATACCATGAGACATGAGACATGATCATCAATTAATACACGCGCTGATCATTTAAACATATTTGTTCCACATATGATATTTGATCAGGGATCCTTTAGAAATAGTAACAAACAACATAAAGAGTCTCATGAAAGAATCACATATTCATTAACCAATAATGAGTTATCTATTTCAAGAAACAATGTCGGATAAATATGTAAACATAGTATGTGATATAATCATCTCTATGATTGCCTCTAGGGCATATCACTAACATCATCATGCTCCCCGCTGGTTTCTTCAAAGGCACAAGGGTTCGGAAGCACCCCCAATGCCTTGCCAAGATGGTGGGTTTGATTATACTATCAAAATCAACATCTATATGTTCTTCTATCAGTCTTGGCAGTGGCGGAGCTGTCGGGGGTGTCGCAGGGGGCCAACAACCCCCTATCCGACACTCCCCCTCCCCTAGTGCTTTACATAACAAGGCTAGGAAGGCAACCATCGTGAGCCCATTAGCATGTTAATTAGCCCATTATCAATAAACATGATCTAGAAAGTTAATTAACGAGGAAGAGATTAGAGAGACAACACAGATCAAGGTCTTGTCTTCATCGCTTCAACTTCGCATGGCCCAAGACGGGAGTTGGGACTAAGCGATGGTGATGTGCGCACCTCTCCATCCTCCCATTGCGTCTCACTGTCAAGCACGCACCGACGGCTGTGGCCTACTGGGGAGTTCTTTCTCTGATCTCTCTCCCAATACAATAATACCTAAATATTTGACCTTTCAGTTCATTTCCTATCGCAAACCTAGAGATTGTAGTTTGACTTAGTACTCAATTTGTGAAGATGAAAAATCACAATGATTGTATGGCAAGACATATGATGCGTTGTTTTATTATCGACATTGGTTATTTAGTCTTATGGCCTGTCCCATCCCCACCCCACCCCAATCTCAAATCTTGGCTTCGGCACTAAGTCTTGGTGGCTCAGCGGCCAGCGGGGATAGCAAAGCGTCGGGCGATGCCACACTAGCTAGAATAACGTAGGCAACTCGGTTGCCCGTAGGCGATACGATGGTGGCACCGGTGCTTTTGGAGGCAAGACAGAGGGCAGCTTGACGAAAGTGCTAAAAGTACCAACGGGAGAACTTTGGATGCTATTAAATTGAACTGGTTTTGATACTATGAAGCAAAAAACAAAAACTTTCGATGCGACATAACCAATTGAGAAAATCCCTCGTATTCCCCTGAAATTTTAGCTAATCCCTTCTATGCCACTGAATTTTGCTTGCTTCCTTATATACCCCCAAAATTTGATTTTGATCCCTTCCATACCCCTCCCGTCAGTTGACGTCTAATTTTTATAAAAATGACTATTTTACCCTTTGGATGAACATAGAAAATTTTATGGATTACATTATTAAGAATGTAAAAGTTTGTCATATGAGATTATTGTAGTTAAGAGTTTATTGTGTGATGCATTATTTATCACAAAATTTATTTTTATATAATGAAATACAAAAATATGTATTTATTTTTTAGAAAAAAAGTCATAAAAATGAAGAGCATTCCTACAAAGATAGAACTACCAATGCTCACAATATTTTTTTATGAATACTCCTAATAAAAAAATCCATTGTCCTATTAAAATTTCAAATAAAATTTTAATTTATTACATTTGTTTTATTTTCAAAATTTATGTCAAAATTTTCAGCACTAATTATTTAGTCTCATTAGTTTCATAAAATGCACATAGGCTGCACTCAAACAAAATTTTCAATCGTTTTTCAAGGTTATATTCAAACCGAAAGCATCAACGGTAGAAGAGATATTTACAACCAAACGTAATAATGAAATGAAGGAAAATGTAACGGTAGGGGCATGAAAGATATTAAGTTGAAATTTCAGGGTATAGAAGGAATTGGGTAAATTTCATGAGCATAAAGGATTGATTGAGTTTTCAAAGATAAGAAATTTACTCTAACCAATTTTGCCATAATAATAGTAAGGCCTGGTTTAGTTCCCAACTTTTTCTTCAAACTTTCAACTTTTCCATCACATCAAAACTTTCATACATATACAAACTTCCAACTTTTTCATCACATCATTCTAGTTTCAATCAAACTTCTAATTTTAACGTGAACTAAACACACCCTAAGCCATAGGACCTTCATCCGATTAGCATCCTATACAGATGTGTTTCGATGGAGGGTTTTGGGTGGATAGGACATGGCGGCCCATTTTTATTAGGGTTTGCGTTTGGTTGGGCGGGAGTGGGATAGGATGGCCCGGAGGGGAATATTCCCCCCAGATGCCGGATAGATGACTTCGGCCGATTTGCCCGGATTTGGCCGCCCGAGCGAGCGGGCGAGTCGGGCAAGCGGTCGCGTCACCGCGTGGGAGAGAGCTGGCGGTGCCCGGCGACACGATGACAACGTGCTGCAGCCAGGAGGAGGAGTAGCGCGAGGCACTGGCGCGGGCGACGAGCGTGCGGCGACGGCGATGCGGATTCGTGCCCGGCGACGACGACGACGGACTTGCTGCATCGGTGGGAGGTGGAGAAAGCGGCGAGCCGGGGAGGAGGAGCCAGCGGCGAGCCGGCGAGAGGCGGCGCGGTGGAGGAGGCGTGAGGCGCGGCCGGGGAGGAGGCGCAAGGCGACGGCCGGGGGAGAGAGGCGCGAGGCGGGCGGCCAGCAGGAGGAGGCGCGAGGTCCCGCCGGCGGAGGAGGCGCTGCGGCGGTGAGCCCCCAGCGGCCCAGATCCAGCCGTTTTTTCCTTTTTTTATTTTTCTTTTTTTTCTTTTTTCTATGTGTATTTATAATGGAGATAGTAGTGTAAATTGTTGGAAATTTTATGATTTGTATTGTTATTAATTGATGGGGTTAACTCACCATTCTCAAGTGAGAGGTAACTACACCTACAAATAGGCTGTCAACGAGCCGAGCTTGAGCGAGCTTGTCTGCCCAAGCTCGAGCTCGACACAAGCTCGAGCGACTCGAGCCGAGCCTATTCACCTTCGAGCTTTTAGGGAGCTCGGTTTGAGCTCATTCGAGCTCGAGCTCGACTACCGAGCTCGGCCATAAGTAGTATAATATATATTTAATGATAATCTTTGATAATTATAATTATTTTCTAGTTAATCACCACTAATAAAAGAGTGAAAATGATTAAAATAAATATATGTGCTAACACATGCTAATTTATTGTGTAAATAGATACTAATATATATATTTATCTATTAGTTTATTATATTAATAAGGTGAACATGCAATATGAATTATACACAGTCAAGCTCGGCCAGGCTCGATAGAAGCTCGAGCTCGGCTCGGTAAAGCTCGCGAGCTTTTGCTGCAGGCTCGGGTTCGGCTCGTTTGAAGCTCGAGCCGAGCTCGAATCGAGCCTAGACGAGCCAAGCTCGAGCTGCTCGCGCAGCCTCGAGCTTTTTTGACAGCCCTACCTACAAATTCATCCTACTCCCTCCAAACCAAACAAAAAATTTGGATCACCAAATCCATCTTTATCTCTACAACCAAACAGAAGACTAGATCGTCTCAACTAAACAAAAAATTAGATCATCATATGCAACAAAATATAGATCGCCATAGTCTCATCTCTTGACGGTGAACCATACACACCCTACTTAGTGTGGCTGCCCGGCGCCCCTGCCCAGGTTAGCATGAGGTGGGTCCTACGTCCAGCTGGCCGCCTGCCCCCCCAGGAAAGCGTCATGGAAAGTGTAAAATATTTCTCAACCCCTACTCTTTGGTGGGCCCTGGCCCATCACAGGCGCGAGCAGAACAAGCACGCACGCCCGATCAATCAATAACCATAAGCTTTATTACTTCGCCGTTCTTCTCATACTTCTCATCCAAGCCAAAGCCTTCCCTCCCCTCCTAGGTTTCCGCCCGCCGCCGCCGCCGCCGCCGCAGACCGACCGAGCGGGAGCGGGGAGGATGACGACGTCGGAGAGGAGCCTGCCCGGACCGCATCCTGGACGACGTGGGCGGCGCGTTCGCGATGGGGGCGGTGGGGGGCACCGCCTTCCATTCCTCAAGGGCGCCTACAACTCCCCCAACGGCCACCGCCTCTCCGGCGGCTCCCAGGCCGTCCGCATGAGCGTCCTCGCACCGGCGGCAACTTCGCCGCTGGGGCGGCCTCTTCTCCGCCTTCGACTGCGCCATGGTCCACGCCCGCCAGAAGGAGGACCCCTGGAACTCCATCCTCGCCGGCGCCGCCACCGGCGCCGTCCTCTCCGTGCGCCAGGGCCCGCGCGCCACCGGGAATGCCGCCCTCGTCGGCGCCGCCCTCCTCGCGCTCATCGAGGGCGCCGGCATCTTGCTCACCCGCACCATGGCCACCCTTCCCCAGGTGGACCACGCCTACCCGTTCCCGGTGGTGCCGCCGAATGAGGAGGTCTCGGCCCATGAATCGAGCCCTATCGCATGGTTTAGGGGAATTTTCGGGAGGAAGGAGGAGAAGCCTGCTGCTGCTGGTGGTGACCGCAAGTCGGACGTGTTGGAGTCCTTCGAGACGCCCAGCCCGCCAATTCCATCCTTCGACTACAAGTGAAAAGGGTATTATTATTTTTTTTTTAATCTCATTACTTCAAGTTTGTGGATTGACAAATGCGCTATCGTTATGCTGAAACGAAGGTGGTAAATGCATGCCTCTGATAGATTTATTTATTTTTTATTGTACGAGTTTGAATTGATCAATGGTGCGATAGAAACAGTAGGTTTGCTGTATGCTCTCAATTCTGACTCTTGAACATTGAATCTAACTTAAGTGCCTCATCTATACCTTTTCCTCGCAATAATCAAGTTTAAACTTGAAATTTTGTGAAACATGGATGCCTATTGTTCAAAATTTTATTTTATTTTTTCTGAATCATCCATTGCTTTTTGGTCGGTATTCTAGAAATAAGAAACATTTGTGGGCACACATGGCCGTAATGGGTAAAACCCAGCTCCTGGTCTATAGGTGTCACATGCACAGTAGTAGGTTTGCTGTATGTTCACTAGTCCTTACTTTCAACATTGAGTCTTACATAGTATGTTGGTTCCAAACTTCCAATGGTGATATCAAATAAGGAAATTTAAATCTAGCTCATATGTTATACTGAATAATGTGGAACCATATTATGTGATTTATGCAGCAATTGCTTGAGTTCAGTACCACATTACCACTTACCAAGGTCCTTCACATCTTACATATTGGTGTACACACCTTGTTGGAATGTTGGCCCCTAAGGCTGCGTCAATAATTGTGTTGCATGGTAGCATTAACTTTTTTTATCCATTTAGTGTTTTGGGTATCTCTCCCTGTCTTAATTTTAGTTTTGACTCTGCACACATGTATGCTCTGCAGGGGTGTGACCCTGCAATTTTAATATTATTGCACTTCATTCTACATAATATTATTTGTTCTGTTATCTGGTCATCACTGTTATCTCTGGTTTTCCCATTGGTACATTTGTAACTGAATATAAGCAATTTATTCCTAGTTCCTGCTTCCTAGGATTATTTCGGGAACTTTGAAATTTCACCCAGAGTTAGTTGTAGCTAACTGTATGTTAGAAAGGAGGCTGGTGAATTGAACACAACAAGTGGCAATATGGATTCTAATATCTTTGACATGCCCACAAATTGTTGCCACTCACCATCAGTCATGTTCAAGTAGAGGGGTAAACATAGTTCAGTTGCATATGGAGTACACCTATTTTCCCCTTTGTTGCAAGTTCCTTTCTTCCTTTATGCCTAAATGTTTTAGAGGATTTTACTAAGTTTTCAGCTTTCAAACCTTATAGAGTTTTGTTTCAATGTGGATGCTGCTTGCATTTATTTGCGCTTGCATACATGATGCACCCTTTTCTCCCTTCCTATGTTCCCCATTTTTAGGAGTTCATTTATTCCTTTATGCCTAAATGTTTAGAGGATTTTACTGAGTTAACCTTTAGAGTTTCGTTTCAATGTGGAGGTTGCCTACATATATTTGCGCCTGCATATATGATGCACTCTTGTTCTCCCCGTTCATTTACGGAAGGTTTTTAGTCATTTCTTTATGGAAAGCTATTGGAATCATTCAAAACTAGAAGAATTAAGGTTTATCTGAAAATATGGGATTCACCTTGTGTGCTGGGGGTGGACAAATGCTGCGCAAAGGTACTCATGATCAACCCGAGGGTGAGGTTGAATCCCTCGCCTCCCAGAACCAGAAACTCAAAGCCGGATTGCCTTTATTGAATAGAAGCCATCCTTCTTGTAAAAGTGGCTGGTTTGCAACTCTTGATAAAGCTCCCATCCCAATAAACATCAAGAAATAAGCAAATATAAACCGAATTTGATAAGCAAACTGATCCATAACTAATCATCGACATCTGCTACTGCTGCTTGCCATGTGATTCCTGTAGTGCGTCGTCCTGCATGCTGCAAATGGAGCAGATTACTCTTGAACAAAGTCAATAGCTCCCAGTTTATTGGTATCCTGTTGTCAAGCATATCCCAAAATGTTTTTCCACAATCAAGAAATACAAATTCTTGAACTAGTTCCTAGTTCTATTTTTCATACAACTAGTTTGGATTTACTACCTTCAGTTGTAATGGCAATTGATACTTACAGTTGATATTTGAGAATTGTACAGCTATGTTTTGGCTGCTGGTGTCTCCCGTCCTGAACTAGCCAGTTTGGAAGTTTTCACTGACATATAGACTACAAATGTTGCTCTGCTTATACTTACTCTGTTTTCAAACAATATCTTTTTCAGAGTTCCAACACCTGAATCCTCGAGTATTACTAGTAACGTTAACTAGTTTCCAAGGAAATTTAAGACTCCATAATCTTAGCACCTGCTAAATACATGGTGCTTCCATGCTAGGAAAAGTGAAATTGCATTCACAATCAAATATATTCATGTTTGTGATGTTTGTCTGAAGTTATCTATTTGGCAGAGTAAATGAGTTGGTCTATTCCTGAGCACATTCCATCTGTTTTTTTTTTTTACCTAATATATCAGTCAAGCTCATGAGTTATGTTTTTCTGTTGTATAGGGACATCTAATCTTCAAGTTTGGATCTGAAGTTTCTAATGAATCGTACGAAGGAAGAGAGGACCATTTTGTTAGATAAACATCAAACTTAGTTCAGGATCATAGAATCACGTAACAACATGTTTTGACCACTTACCGTCTCATTACGTTTAAGTTATATCGTAATGCTGTCAGCCTTTATTTATAATATGGTATGCTCTACTGAAAGTGAAGTTAGTCCAGATATCTCCATTCTATTACATAGGTGAAGAGGCTCAATTTTTTTAAATGTGAAATTAACAACAGTATGCCTTCTTAATATGTATTTTGGGATTTTTTTTCCTTTGTTTTGTTGGCTTTATTTCTGCATTTCAGCCATTCTGCTTGCATGGCGCACAGTGCGGGAGTTGCTGACGCTGTGAAGAGAATGCTTCTCGAGAAGTTATTTTAGGCTGTTTTTATCCTGTTATACAAGATTGTGTCATCGTGTTTGGTTGTAGATTAGGTCAATTGTTAACTATGCCAAGCGTACCACGAAACTGATGAGGTGCAGATATTATGCCATTTGCAATATGGCATAGTGGGGGTCATAATCCTATGGCACGAACAAACATTATTATAAAAAATCATGTCACTATCCGAAGATGTCCTACTTACCGTTTTTTTTTAATTGAATCTATGCCATTGCAACTTTGTAAAATTTAAAAAATGCCATCACTATTCGTCATATCGGCTATATGCCACTGAAAATTTCTAAAATTAAAACCATGTCACTCCCATCCCTTCTTCCGTCTCCTTTCTCACGCGTCTCCGTTTCCACCCACATCCCTCCCTCCTTCCTCATTTCCGGCGATTGAGCAGGACGGAGGAAGACAGGATCCGGGTGAACTTTTGGTCCTCGATCATGTCGTCGGTGAGGCCGAACTCCCTCAGCTCCTCCACCGAGTGCGAGTGGTGCACCAGCAGGCTGTACCTCCCGCCGGCGCTGGTCTGCATCACCAGCGCGCCGCCATTGCTGAGGTTGGCGAGGCCCTCGAACTGCGTCACCGTCCACTTGTACCACCTCATGCTGAAAATGCAATGCCCGCGTACCAATCAGTGAGGGTGTGTTCACTTCACATCTCCAATCAGCTCAGCTGCAATGGCTGGCACCATCTCAACCGGAGGCACGGACTGCTCGGTGACGGCGGCGGCCAACGCAGTGCAGGCGCTCCAGGCCGGGTCCTTCATGATTCCCAGCGACCGCATCGCGTCGTGCGCGCTGGCCACGCTGCCCCACATCTCGCGCGCGGCATATATATGTGTTCGCCAGGACGACATACTTGCCGGCGTTCCCCGGCTGCAGCCGGAAGAAGCGCCGCGCGGCGAGCTCGACCAGACTCACGACGCCGTGCTTCCTGCCAGCGCCGAGCAGCGCGCCCCGGACCACCGAGTGCTCCTGGCAATCCGGCAGGTTCGTACGCGTCGCGGAGCCGGCCGACCCTGGCGAGCATGTCGACCGCCGCCGCGTAGTGCTCGCTCCTCAGCGTGAGGCCGTAGTCCGACGACATGGACGAGAAGTGGCGCAGCCCCTGGTCAACGAGCCCGGCGTGCACGCACGCCAAGAGCACGGCGAGGAACGTGACGTCGTTCGGCCGGAGCCCGTCCACCCGCGTCATCTGGTCGAACAGCGCCAGCGCCTCCGCGACGCCCGTGCTGGCCGTGCCCGGAGATGACGGCGGTCCATATGGTGCCCGGCGCGCGTCCTCGGGGCTGCTGCATTTGAGGTACATGTCGACGAGCGCGCTGTCGACGATGACGTTGCCGCCGCATCTTCTCCCTATCCAAGTTGCCGAATCCTGCTCCCGTAGCCGTGGCTCCTCTCGGACGCCGGCGATGCGGCGGGCCTCCAACGCTCGCCCCAGCCCGCGCAGCATCTCCAGCGTGCGGCAGTAGGGAGTGCTCGGGAGCCGCCGCCGCCGTCCTTGCAGTGCTCGACGATGTGCCGTCCTTGGTCTTCTTTTGCAGTCGCTAGGGAGAAAGAAGAGGGAGATGGAAACGGGGGAACCAGACAGCGTGAGAGAGGACACGAAAAAAGGATGGGAGTGCCATGATTTCAATTTTAGAAAATTTCAGTGGCAATGTAGCCAATATGATGAATAGTAGTGGTATTTTTTAAATTTTGTAAAATTGCAGTGGCATGGATCCAATTAAACCTTTTTTATGGTGTGTTCGGAATCCCTAGTTTCCAACTCCTCCATCTCGTTTTCCGCGCGCATGCTTTTTAAACGGCTAAACGATGTGTTTTTTTTTTGCAAAAAGTATCTATACGAAAGTTGCTTAAAGTACAGGGGTTGTATGTCTGGTTTTAAAGTTTAAGGTGCTAGACAGACTTTTGTTTGCGTATATATGTGTTGTTATATAAAAAGTTTATATACATATATACATAGGATACTATATATATAGTATTACAGTATATGCGTACGTATAGTGGATGTCGGACTGATCGCACGCGGTCAGCCGCCAATTAGTGATCCACTCCCCCGGGAGGCATGAAACTCTTTCGGCCGTGATTTTTCTTTTCTTTTTTTTTCTGAATTTCGTTAAAAGATATTCAAATTTGTTCAAACTTCAAAAAAAAAAATCGCTACCCCCTATATAGGTTGCAAACGAAATTGAAAACCGGTCATTCGTGTTTTAAAGTAATTTTATAGAAATACTAGTGATTTGTAAATTTTTAAACTATAATATCTATAGTTGTGCAGCCAATGAGTGTTGGTGGAACCAGCCCACCTGGGTTCGAATTCTAGATTTAACACGGGTGCTCACATTTACAGCTAATTATTCTTTCAGTGGTAGGTGACTTATCCATCGACAGCGACGCATAGGAGTAGGGTGTGCCTATGTGCCTTCATAATCTCAAGATATACTCATCCAGTCTTTCGGAAGTTCTCATAGCCCAATCTTCTAGAGGTTCTCATAGGAGTAGGGTGTGCATGTATGCGTTCATAGGAGTAGAATGTGCATGTGTGCGTTCATAGGGGCAGTCTTTTGGAGGTTCTCATAGAATATGCCGGTCCAATATTGTGGAGGTACTCATAGCGTGTTTCTCGATAAATGAAATAACAGGGTCATGCGGTAACAGCCAGAGGGGTAGCTCCACCGCGTCTCTCCACGAGGAGCGAGTCTGCGTTCCTTTGGAGATGAAAGTGAGTTTGTTTGTTTCGTTTTCCACGCGCGCTCTTCCAGAACTAATAAACGGTGTGTTTTTGCAAAAATTTTCTATGTGAATTTTACTTAAAAAATGACATTAATCTATTTTTTAAGTTTAAAATAGTTAATACTTAATTAATCATGCGCTAATAGCTAATCTCATTTTGCGTATCCTCTTGATCTTCTCTTCTCATCTCCCCTCAAAGGCTGAAACTCAGCCGGGATTGCCTGGGACGTTGGCCAGGATTGTCCTCGCCTGCGTCGAACAGAGGAATTTGAGACCGACGACGAGTCGATCGACGAGGGAGCAACCAGACTACCAGAGGCAGGGCGGCTCACGCGAGCCACACCATGAGTTCGTCGCAAACCAACCGCCTCGTAATGTATTCCTAGACACGCACACGTCCGAATACGCCGCGCGAAACCCGTACGGCACAATACACGTACGCCCTCCATCGCGCGCGATCCGCCGCCGCCGATCTCGATGGGCGGCTCGCACGCACCGTCGGCGCAGATCCCGTTCCCGGACCACATCGTCCACGAGGCCGGCACCGGGTTCGCGCTCGGCTCGCCGTTCCACTTCTTCAAAGGGCTCCGCGGCTCGCCGCGCGGCCACCGCTGCCGGCGCCGCCCGGGCCGTCCGCACGGGTGCGCCCCGCGCCCGGCGGTTCGCCGCCTTCTGCGTCCCCGAGTGCGGCATGGCCTACGCGCGCGCGGGGAGGAGGACTCGTGGAACTTCATCTTCGCCGGCGCCGCCACGAGCGGCTTCCTGCGCCTGCGCCAGGGGGCGCTCACCGCCGGCCGCGAAGCGCTCTGGAGCGGCCTCTTCTTCGCGTTCATGGAGGTTGCCTCCCTCGCGATGCACCGCGCCCTAGACGACCTCCCGCCGGCGGACGGTCGTCGCGGCCTCGCCGGCCGCGCTCCGGTGGGCCGTCCACGCCACCTCCGCCCCCCGGGTTCCCGGTCAGCCCATCGTGGTTAAGGAGTCGCTGTCGCCGACGACGAAGACGACTCCGGCTTTTCCGACGGTTGGTTCGCTGAAGAGCGTCAGTGAGGACACCGACATCGACAGCGGCGTCGCCGGAGTTGTTAATTTTATCTTTTTAGCTTCGTGAGGTGAATCTATTAGGATTTTATTTGTGTACATTACACGGAAACGAAATTCGACTAAATTAAGTGCAAATTCAATCCAATCCAAATCTGTTTCGAATTCAAAGTCAAGTTCCTTCTCAGTACTCGCCGATCACGGTGTTCGATCTCTGTACTACTTGTTACAATCTTGAGCGCAAGCCAAGCACAGCTCAGCCTCTCCGGGCTCCGATCATGGCGTCGCCGTCCCGGCCGCGACCGGACGGCGCGACCGGACTTGCCGTTGCGAGCCCTCCGCGGAAGCCGTACCCGGCCTTCGTCCTCGACGACGCGGGCGGCGGCTTCCTGATCGGCGGTGGGGGTCGTCGCCCTCACACGCCGCCAGGGGCCTCCTCGGCTCGCCGAGCGGCCACCGCCTCGCCGGCGCGGCCGCGCGCCGCCCGCGCGCAACGCGCCCCGCATCAGCGCCACGTGGGCCGCGCGCTGCGGCCTCTACGGCGCCTTCAAGTGCGCCCTGTCCCTGCCGCGCGCGACGGACGGCGACCCCGTGGTGCTCCGTGCTCCGCGCGGCGCCGCGGGGCCGCGCACTGCCTGCGCCGGGGCCCCTCGCGTCGGCCGCGGCGCGCGCGTCGGCGCGGCGTCCATGGCCGTCATCGAGAGGGCCGATGCCGCGCTAGACAACTTGCGCTCCTGGGTCCACTACCAAAGGCGGCTTGCCCCCGAGGAGGACATCGATGGCGGCGGCGGCAGCGACCCCAAACCCGACGACGAGCCGCCGATTGGGTTCCTGGGGGTGCCGCCGAAGCCCGTCGTGGTGGAGGAGGTGCCTGCCGGATGAATACCCCAAACAAGTCTCTTCGTTTATTTGTGTAAAGAGGAAATGAATATCATTGAATATGCTCAATATAACCAAATAAGATTAATTTTATTGATACACTTCCATACAATATTTAAAACATGATGCAATCCACGGGGTTTATTTGTGTAAAGAGTAAATAAATGTCATTGAATGTGTTGCATGTAACCAAATAAGATTAAATTTAAATCATGATACAATCCATGGGATAAAAAGCGCGTAGCATTTTGGGTCTCTGCATTTTTTTCTCAGGTGTTGATTAAATTGGGATAGAGAGAGTGTGTTATATGTTAAGTTAGGCACCTATTTAAATGAGTTTCTATCTAGATTATAAGAATCTGTAGCTACATAATCCATAAAATCAATTAGAAGTTAGTAGGTAGAAAACTTAGCTTTTTCATATTTTTATCATCTAGCAACTAATCAGTTGCTTCTTAAAATTGAAGCTTTTTAAACTCGCGTACAGGCTATTTTATTTAACATAAGTTAATTTTGTACTATTAAGAATGTTGTAAGGTCTTTTGACATGAAAATGATATAGTCAAGTTCTACCAAACAAAAGGTCGTGCCATGGGTGGATCTAGCATGGGGACGGCGGAGTCTTGAGCCCTTATTAGTGGCGCGAGTATTATGGGAGCCCCCACAAAACCCCCTCTAAAATTTTTTGCTATATGCAAATGGAAAGGGGATGTAGCTTTATCTAGTTTATTCAGACCCCCTGCTATCTCTTTCTAGATCCGCCACTGGGCCGTGCATCTTGTATATTAACTTCTCTAAATGTCGTGAGATCGTTGGAGAATTAGGTGTGCCACATCATCGGTTATTTTTGCAAAAGGCCCCCACACTTTGTGTTAATTGTGCACCGGTTCCCACCGCTATCGTCCGTTCGATCGCGCGCTAGTTATGAGTAAATATTACGAGATCCCTATGTTTTGGGACTATTTTCACATAATAACAGGTTTTGAGATTTTTCGTTTTTACATAACACACAATTGAGGCTACTTGTATGTATCACTTAACCGAGAACATATTCTGTCGACGGGGGATACCCGTAAACCGGATATAGAGGGTATTGGGGTACGCTGGTACGAGGATTTACGTAATACGACATCAAGCAAATAAGAAACAAGGATTATACTGGTTCAGGCCCCTTGATAGGTAATAGCCATAATCCAGTTGATATGGGATTATATGGTGAAAACCACAGATTATAAAGGGAATAACAAAACTCGATGATACCGACGAGACTGTAGTCGAGTTGGTCCGACTAGATCACCCGGCGACTTGGCTCCTGTGGGCTTCAACTTCGTAGGCTGTGGTGGTTGTGTTGGCGGTGAGATTCAATGTCTTAGGTGCTCCCGGGGGTCCCCTTTATACCGCGGGTCAGTTGATCACCAAATAGAACTCGGAGATATCAGACCCCACACGATACAGTGACGACCTAGTTCAGTCCGAGTAGGACTCCTTCCATCCGTAGACTCCGTTTCTATTACGTGATGAATTTCCTTAACGTGTACAGGAAACATCCGTATACGCGCAGGTATACCGTATCAGTATACGGCATATATCCAGGGGTAGAGGGTATACCTTATCCATAACTCTGACATATTCTATGCACATAAACATCCCGCGCACACTCCATGCACACCAACTAGCAAATGTCACGAAAAATTCTAGAAAAAAATGGACATTTACTCCTAATTGTGCTACACATGTCTAAAAAGTCTCATATTCTAATTCATTATATTTTAGCCGTAGCGTAAAGGTGAAAAATCTGACAGTTTAAAGGGTAAAAATATGTCAGAATTTTGTCTTTTTTATTACATCTAAAATATAATCACACATAGGTGTAATACTATTGGAAGTATGTGTCCAATTTTTCCTAGAACTTTCTACGGTATTAGCTAGTTGGTGTGGATGGAGTGTGCACGGGAAATTTGTGTGCATATGTTATGTTCCCCGCTTAACCCACCACTGTTACTCTACCATTACTTATGATAATGGGCCCACACGTATCAACCACATGATGTCCGCTTCTTCTTCTTTTGATTCATATCCTTCTATTTTCTCTTTTCTCCCTTCCCCACTCATTTGAAAAAACTCTTTTAATCTCATCTACTCATTTATTTATATATCACTGAATGGTTAACGAAAAATAAATTTGTTTATAAGATATTTTAATATAAAGTATATCACTCCATAAACATACAGTAAAATTTAAATTTTTAACAAGCTTATAACACAAATACCCCCCGTTCGAATATTTGACGCCGTTGACTTTTTATATATATGTTTGGACCGTCGTCTTATTCAAAAAATTATATGTAATTATTAATTCTTTTCCTATTTTGATTTATGTTAAATATATTTTTATATTAGGCATATACTTTTAACATATTTCACAAAAAGTTTTTGAAAAGAGAACGTCAAACATGTGCTAAAAGTCAGGTGTCAAACATTTCGGAACGGAGGAGTAAAAATTGATGTAAATATATGTATACTAGTTAGTGTTAATTTGTTGTTTTTTATTATACTTGTAGAAGTCAAATTAAAACCTATTACCTCCGTATTACGATCGATAAATTACCAAGAGCTCATTGCCAACGACTGCACACGCCTTCTTGTCAGGCTCACGCCGCTCACACTCGTCCCACCGGCTTGCTCAGCACCCGAGCTTGCAATGGGCTCTAGCTCTGCCTTCATCATTGAGGAAAAGGAGGAGTAGCATGTGGTTATGACAGGTGGCACGTGGTCTTACTATCAGATGTAAATGAATGGGATAGTAAGAGATGTGGTCTTTGGATATTAAAGCTCGGGAGCTACCAAGTTGCATGTTCGTGAAAAAAAACTTCAAACACGTGGTTTGTGAAACAGTTTTTTCAACCAAACCTAGGATTATATATGATATTTGTTCAAAGTACAATTACACAAAACCAAGTATTAATTGGTTCAAGCTGCATCACAGGAGGCCGCTTGTTCGGTTATATTGGGTTTCGCCCAAAGGAAATCCCTCCCGTCTCACTCAAACTTTGTGGGGGATGAATCCGCCTTATGCTCTTCCTAATCCGCTCCATTAAAACCTCTATGAATGGTTTAGGACCGGGAAAGCATCACCACAAGTTATCCCATATGGTCATATGCATCTACTCAATAAACACATAACTGATTATACACGATAATCATACTCAATCACACATATACACACAATTAATGCATACTCATCAGCAGCACATGAACACAAATAATGCGCTTGCCCATCTGAAGAACATAAATGAATAGTTCACAAGTGTGACAGATTGACAAGGAACTATCCATGACGTCTAATGAATTTTAATCACAATAACAGTAAAATGAGTAGACATGTCTCAGTTAAAAGGGTAGAAGTATCAGTCAAAAATTCAATCATATTAAGACCAACACCAATGCTTGCTCCAAGGATGTCTTCCACCCTGAACAAGAGTGCTAAGAAAAAACAAAGAAAGAAGTGCTCTTTCCTGCATGTACAAACCGAAAAGCCACCCATGCTTGCTCTCAAAATGTCATTATATGCCTTTTGCATATAAAGAGAAACGAATAACCAACAGAAGCCTGAGTGAAAAGGAATAAGCAATAGTTAATAGTAAAATTCTAATATCTTTATCACAAAGAATTTGAGTTGCAATTCAATATAGTTACTTACGAAGAGCATGTTTAGTGATGCATGATTTCTTTTCTTTAAGAAATGATAGGATCTCTTTCATGTCTGAGATTGACACCTAAAATCAATCCAGACATACTACCAGGATAATTAATCAATTTTTGAATCTGGACAAAAATTGAAAGATTCAAACATATAATATCTCGAGGTAATTAATCTATTCTTAAGACATATCGTATAAGATACCTCTATATATCTAAGAAAAGGATGCAAGAATAGATGCCCGCCAACTGCGCGCTTGCCGCGAGCGAAGCAGACACACCGGCCAGGAAACCCTAGGACACCAGAGAGAAAGGGGAAGGAAGAAAGGAAGTTTACCGGTGAGAAGTTAGCTCACTGAAGGGGACAACCGCCGGAGGGAGAGGCTCCCCGCAATCGCCGTCGCCCCTAGTCGCGTCATCGCCTTCAAGTAGTTGTGGCGCCGCCAACAGGTTGGTTGCGCTTGCCGCGTCGCCTCCCGCTCCCGTTGTGAGGATTTTTTTTTCCACACCTACAGGAGAAAGCGATTTTTTTTCCCGGTTGGGGTGAGGTAAACACACTGATTGGGTTAACCGATAACACGTAATTTTCTTTGTGGGCCGGCATTGAATCCGCGTTGGCTGATCCACGGGATTGCAGCCCAACCCCAGCATTCCCGGACCAATCGAACAAGGCCGAAACCATATCAAACCGAGCCGGGAATTGGAAAACGAATCCGATTCCGTACCAGTGGTGCATCCAAGTATTCGGTCGTGTTCACTGTTGAGTGCGCACGCGCGCCGCCGTCTCCCCTTAATATCACACCCCTCCCAGCTATGAAATCTGCATCGTGATTCGATCCCGTTCTTCTTCTGCACTACGTGCAAGGTCCGTCCGTCGAGATCGATCGATCCATGAGGAGGAGTGGGGGGTGCCCTACCCGGGACTGTGTCTTGGGACAACGCCGGCGCTGGCTTCGTGGGCGGCGTCCGCCGCCGGCACGCTCGCCCACCTGTCACTGGGCCTCCGCGACTCCCTGCGGCCGCTCACCTCGCCGGCGCCGCCCAGGCCGTCCGCGACGGCCCTGCCCGCCACCGCTGGCCGCCGTCTTCCTACAGCGCGCCTGCACGCCTGTCGTCGGCGAACCTGGACAGGCACGACGACCCGCTCGTCCTCCGTCGCCGCCGGCGCCGCCACGGGGGGCCGTCGCCGCTTGCGCCACGCGCCTCGCTTGCCGTGGGCCGCGCCCGCGCTCGCGTCGGCACGCCACGTTGGCCGCCGGAGGCTCATGATCAGGATAGCGTGGAGAGTCACTGACGACGACAATGCCGGCCCGAGAAACGCAGCGCCTTTGCCGGCGAAGACCAAGGAGATGACTCATCCTGCGGATGCCGCCGCGATTGACAATTTCCCGTGCCTGACCCATTTATTCTGCCCTAAGGTAGCCTCCTCCGGTTTTCGGGGTTATTTGTAGTGCTATATATATTATATATCATACTTAGAAAAAGAATGTACTAATAAAGCTCCACTCGTCTAATAATTTATATTAAGTTGGATGTTAATACAAATTCATCATATTGGCTGTTCATTCATTCCCGATTGTTTTCCAATGTATTAATATGCATTTGTGTTTTACCTTTTGATTCTTTTTTTTCAAAATAAAAACTATATAGTTTAAATTAGAAAAAGTAATGTTAAGCATTTTCTTCCGCCATTTATCTCGCTAGGCTTCCTGCCACCCATGCCGCCTTCTTAGCGGATGGAGTCGCGAGTGGCTCCTACCATCTCCGCCTGCTAGTACGCGTGAGTCACCTGGTACTATCTGAACAAAAATGGAGGGAGTAAAACTTCGAAATTGTCTCAGACGCCGGGTGACGACGGGGTGAGCACACACATCTCCCATGGCCCCACCGATGGTGTCTCAAAAAAAATGTTTCACCTAATTGTACTCACAATGTTTCACTATATATATAAGTCTAAAGTTGCAGTGAATATAAATATTCTTTTGCAACAAATCATGCCACATATTTTGGATCTCTGCTATTAAGAGAATTCGTTAATTTTTTGTTCCACAAAAATGTTCGTCTAAGTGTACTCCACTATGTTCAGTTATGTATGGTCAGAATGTTTGCATGTCAACTGAAACATTCTTCGCTACATTTGCTGAAACGATTGTTTTTATATAAGGTGAAAAACACCCAATTTAAAGGACTGAAACATTTTCCGATGTACTTAGTGAACAATTCCCGGGAAATATAACTTGGTGAAACGTCGTGCAACATTTAAAAATAATTCAATAATAAGGCTAAAATATTTTTTCTAGTCGGAAATATATCCTGTGTGGTCTGTTTAAATATTTTAAATTGCAACTAATTTAATGGTGCAATCGGATCATGATTTGGTAAAATAATTTAGGGCCCTCTCGGATTACAGTATTTTCAAAGGATTTTGGAGGAACTTTTGACAGGGATTTTTTCCTTTCCTATGCTTCGGAACGGCACAACAGGTCGTAGGAAAAGCTAAGGAGAGATCCTTTTGCTGCTGATTACAAAGGAAAAACACAAGGAAAATAACATCCACCCGACCTCATTTTTTTTTCCTTCGCTAAGAACCGAGTGTAATCAAGCAGTAAACAAGAAACTTTTACGAAATACAAGCAAAGCAACTGAGCAAGAACTCTGAAGGATAGGAATAAGAGCAATCCAACTTTAAAAAAAACAAGGAAGAGCAACTCGAGGTTGCCAGCTGCTAGAGCTTGTTGATGCCGCCATGGCGCGCAGCTCGCTCCTGCCGCGGCGCCGTGCGAGCTCGTCGGCCAACCGCCGCTGCTTGCTCCCCCGGTACGTAGCTCAGCTGCGCGCACGTGAGTTGCTCACGCCAACCATCGAGCGCCGCCATCGCCTGTTGATTTTTTTGTTGCCTGCTCCCCATGCCTCTAAAAGATTGTGGGAAAAGGATGATGCGGTAAAGAGGAATAAGGCCTTTCCTGTCTAGAGAGTAAACTCGGAAAGTGACTAGATAAGAAAATGAATTATGTTGCTTAATTCAGTTATAGATTCTACGTGGTTAATTACTCTTGATAGGAAAATTCTATGTGTTATATATTCCTGTATTCCGAATGCTTTCTATTCATCAAAATCCTTAGTTTTCAATCCTCCGGTTTTCCATATGAAATCCCTATGGCTATATCCTGTGTTTTTCCCTATTCCTGCATTATTCCCTATCCTGTGTTCCGAATAAGCCCTAAGAGAAAAAAATAGTTAAAGTGTGTTTGCACGTTCGCGTCATGACGTCACGCCCGATTTTTTGCACGCCCTTGACGGGTGGCCCGACGGTAGTGTCCCTCCGGAGGCACTCCGATCTCGGGGCGCCCGATGGGGAGGGGGGTAAAATCAGGCGCTGACATCATACCTGACGTCCAACGCCACGCAATGCGTGCAAAAGCACTTTTAATTATTGTTTTTCTCTTAAATTATTTATCCAAGACATGATCTGATGGCACCATTAAATTCGTTGCAATGAAATCCTCTAGAAACCAAGAACCACACATGGATTATTCCCACGAAAAAAAATTTTAGTTTTATTGAATTATTTTAAATGTTGTAACGATGTTCACTAGGTATATTGGAAATTGGTTTACTAAGTAGAATTGAAAATGTTTCAAATGTTTAATCGGCTACATTGGTTTCACCTTATATAAAACAGTTTCAGCCAAATAGCGAAGAATGTTTTAGTTCATTACAACATTTGATCCATACTATAGTGAAACTATTATAAGTCACTAGGTGAAACTTTTTGGGAACAAAAAATAGAACGAATTCCCTTATAATGGTTTTCCAAAATTATGCATGTGATTGTTGTAAAACGAATGTTTTCGGTTATCTAAACTTAGATCTAGTACATAGTTGAAACATTCTGAGTACAATAGCGTGAAACTATTTTTTGTGGGAACAAAAGTAAAACGAATTCCTTAATAGGGGTTTCCAAAATAGTGGATGATTGTTGCAAAAGAATATTTTAATTCACTGAACATTAGATCTATACATAATGAAAAAATTGTGAGTACACTCAGGTGAAACATTTTTTGTAGACATCGTGTCTCCAGGTTAGGGGCGAGGACATATGGTGGGGCCGAGGGGGACACGTCGCGGTCAGGGGAAGAGCGCCCAATTTTGCTCCCCCCCCCCCTGGCCGTCGCCGAGACCGAAGGAGTTTTCGTCACATTTGTAAAAGAAATATTGTGTGTTGTATCAATTTTCCCTGTAAATTTTGCAATAATATACACCTTATAACAACAGATATATTGTTGATTAAATTTAATTGGCTACGATCTATGTCAATAGTACTAATTTTGTTGAGAAATCGCATATGAACTAGCTAGAATATTTTTTATGATCATTCATTTCCATTGACTGTAATAGATGCGCATAACGCACTCGAGTTGGAAAAAGTGTAAATATCTTTTATAATGTAGTAGTGTCATTTTTTCTATGTAGTAAGTGCCTTTCTTTCATAAGGTTAGTTGTGATACATGCCACTAAACAAATCTCTACAAATTTTTACGAATTGTGAAGTAAAACTTTATTGTTTATTTGACATAGGAAAAAGTCCAAACCTACCCGCCTAAACTATTGGGTGAGTACGGAAATTGCTCCCCTAAACTTAAAATCAGACTCTTATCACTCTCAAATCTTTAATACCGCATGAAAAACAACTTAACTTATCCAAAGGTTGGTTTTAGTCCTACGTGCAGTCTAAGACAGCAAATTTTTTTAAAAAAAAATATAATGGGACCCTACTGCCATCTCTCCTTTCTCCATCTTTGTTTTTCCCCTCTCAACCTTTCAATCTATTTCCTCAAGTCTCTCTTGCACCGTCTCCGGCAGGCTGATGAAGTCCACTCCCCTTTGCCATCCACCCTCCTAGTCGACGAAGCAGCGGCCAGCTGGCAAGCGAACGGTCGGAGAAGCAACAGCTAGCGAAGCAGAGGGACCTAGGCTCCGCTAAGCAGCGAGCCGGAGATGGAGGCGACGAGGAACGCGTGGGGTCCTGGCGACGTGGGATTCTAGAGCATTGATGGTGCGACCCCACCAGTCGCGACGAGAGACGCCCCGCTACTCGCCGCCCTCAGCCCGCATCCGCCGCTTGCCACCCTTACCCCGCTGCTGTGTAACGCTGCCTCCATGGTAGATGCGTCGTACCTGGCATCGTTCTCCGGCGGCCGCCACCCAGCTTTCTCGCCGGTGCCCGTCCCCGCCATTAGTTTCCCTGTTGGCGATGCCCCTCCCGGGCGTCCGTCGTGCTCAATGCCTGCCGCCTCACCCCTGCCCCCAGCGCAATTGCCGACGAGAGAGAGAGAAAAGAATAGAGTTGGAAGTATATGAAAGTGAGGCCCATTTTTTTATATTTTTTTCCCTAATTGGATTGGCTCTGTTGCGCCATGTAGGACCAAAATCGCCTCGGCCAAAACTACTGGGTGGATACGGTATTAATTAGTTGATGATGAAAGGAGTGTGCTGGTCTTAGGGTTTAATTGAGGGTAATTCGTTACCACCGCCAATAGTTCAGGGAAAGTCAACTTTTTTCTTTAACATATGTCACTACTTAACCCTTTTAAACCTATTTTCTATCATTTCGTTTTTCTGAAATTACCCCTTCTCGCTCTTCCTTCACCCTCTTCCTATTTCCACTCTCCCTTCCTCCCCATCTCTCGTGAAATCTGTTATCCCGAAACAACGGGCGGTGAGAGCCTGGCCACGCGAACAAAGGTGCGTGGAAGGCCGGAGGCCTAGACAGGCCGCCCGGCGGGCCGGGTGCACACGGAGCTGGCAAGAAATGGTGCCAACGTGCGCATATATAATAACCCATGTGGTAGTTTGTGTAAGTGTAGATGGTTTTTAAAAATTAAGGGAGTTCTTGTTTTTGTATGTTACTACAGTATACTAGTATAAAGGTAAATGAAAATTCTCATCAAAATTAAGAGTGGTTGCATAAATTTTTACGAAAAAATACGAGAGGGGTTGCCGTCAGGTGGATGCTTCATCTTACTGCTTGGCTGGAGTCATCGCAGAGGAATAAGGGGTTCCGTGCTTTCTACTCTCTACTGAACTCGTATTGTGTATAGTGCATCACGTCCAACGCAAGTAAGTAAAGTACGTACGTTACATCGGAATATGTACGTACGTACGTACGGCAGATGGAGAAGGATGCCATATTGGCGATTCGATGAGTTGGCGGTTCGTGTTGAAAACGTCCGAACTGGTTGGTTGAGGAATATCAAATCCTTGTCAACTTTGGTAAAGCCAGGATAGTCGTACGCCAACCAGAAAGTACGAATGGAAAGCAAGTAACAGAATCAATTGTACATCAAATTATACACGACAGGTTAGAAGCGGTAGCAGATCGAGTATCCATGACACGGATCCATCCATCTCGCGTTGGCCTGTGGCCTTGACCGTAATCGTATGGTGATTTTGAACATCCAAATGATTCAGCGAATTTTGATTGTTTTATTATTTTAAATCTGTCAGTCGTACTAATACAAAGTGATTTGATGAAGAAAACAAATT